>JAVXUM010178774.1:0-22885 GCA_035590655.1 Pouteria glomerata
CTCCTCCACTTGATAGGTTCTTCACCTCCACTTGACAAAGGACCATGCACTTGGACTCTTCAAATTCACACCTCATGTTCTTGGTATCTCCTTGTTCAAATGCGTCAAATGCATCCATGATTAAGCTTTGAAGCTCCCTCGCCTTAGCTCTTGTAATGGGTCCTCGATAGCTAGATAGTAATGGTGGTTCTTCATCATCTACACTCTGGTTCAATGTCCCGGTAAAAAGTGGAATACATTTTCTGAAATAAACCTAAGCAAAGTTTTTTAGAAATTAAGTCACTTGTGATACAACCTACATGAGGATAACAAGTCCAATTGTATGTTTCAATGTCCTTGTGTGCTTGAATGGAAATCGTTTGAACATTTGCTTGGCTATTGTGAATTTCTACGTATGTCTACACGTTCAAGAATCCTATGCCACATCACCACTGGATTGGTGAGAAGTTAATGTTTTTAACTCATTTTTAAAGTCTTATTCAAATTTTCATCATCTTGATTTATTTTACTTTAATTGAAAACAACACAAGCAACACAGAAAGAAATCATGTTTTTGGTTTAATCATTGGCAAGTGTTTTCCTAAAAATGAGTTTCAAAGAGGAAAAGACCAAACCCTTGATCTAGAATTAAGTAAGCTCCCTGAGGAATTGACTTGGGACTCACCTTGCCCCGACTATAATTGACCTCTTGTACTTGAGAGTAATCTCCACACAATTGTGAGAGGGTCATAGCACTTGTTGTGGCATCACGAAAGTTAGCACATTACCTCCACTGTCATACTATTCAGGTAGTCTCCGACTAACCAATTAGTTAGGTATTGAAAAAGGTGGACATCACAGGGAGGCTGGCTAAGTGGTCTCTGGAACTAGGGGTGTTTGGCATAAAGTTTGTGCCAAGGGCTGCCATTAAAGGTCAGGTGTTGGCAGACTTCGTAACAGAATTTGCCCAATCAATGCTCCTACAAGAACAGGAGGTTTGGACTTTGGAAATTAATTCAGAAGAGAAAAGAGCCCCACCAGCATAATAGATAGAGGTGGATGGTTCTTTGTATAAGAAAGGCTCAGGTGTTCGAGTTGTTTTAACCACGCCGGAAGGAATAACCATTGCATATGCCATTGATTACATTTGAAATGTGTAATTACAAACTTCACATTTTAGTTTAGAGTTATGCATTTTTCTAATAAATTCTTTTAGTTTTTCTATTTTTATTACTTATTGGATTTATTTACTATAATGCAGGCAACAGTAATAAGTAACCATGATTTGGAGAGGAGAAAATGGTCATAAGCTCAAAATAGTCGAAGACTTGTGCAGCAGAATTTTGTAGAACACCCTATAGTGTTTCAGACATAACATTTTGCTCCAAACTCCGATTGACACGATTCTTTTTGCGTTGGAAAGAAGACTTAATGGGCTACAACCTTTGTGTTTTTGTTGAAGCCTGAATCCTTTGTCTTTAAGGTCAAAATTGTGTTAGAAGTTTGGGATAGAATACTGTTGCAACAAGACCAGAAAAATGCTGAAAAATACTTACCGTCTGGACGCCCGAGACCAAAATTCTCCAGAAAAAGGCTGAAAAAATACTCCCCGTCCAGACACCCCATCCTAGGGTCCAGACCCTGCGACCCCAGCACAGTTCCGTGTTCGCCTTTTGGTTAGGGTTTTGTTAGGGCTATAAAAGCCAATCTTTTGTACAACTTAGGGGGACTTTTGATAACCGTTTTCTAGCCGTTTTCTATAGTTCTTAGGGTTTAGTTTAGGATTTAGATTAGTGTTTAGTTTGTTTTACTTTTGAAGATGTTTCTGAAAGTTTTCTAGTGCATTCGTCAATTCCGTTTCAGCTTTGGTTACTTTCGTTGCGCATCTACGAAGTGCGATAATATTTTATCTTAAGTTTAATATAAAGTTGGCTGCTTTTTCTTATTCTTTTTAATAGTTATGTTTAAATCTTGATTTTCTTGGAATGCTTGAATGTTCTTGAATATTAAGTTGAAACCTAGGGTTTAGTCTTGCGTTGTTTATGTTTTCTTACTTTTTTGCATAATAGTCTTATTTTATTTTCCTTCTTGATTGATGATTTCTCTTACAAGTATGCTAGGCTAGAAATTTAAAGCCTTGATTTGGTGTTTCAAAGTAGGGTAAGGGATTTTAAGTAATTAGAAACCCTAAGGGTATATACGCAGCGTGTATACGTAAGCGTATATACACCTTATTTAGATTTTAATTTGACTTACGAAAAGACATTCAAAAATAATGTTCTTTGTCCATATTCTCTAAAATCACTGGAAAAGAATTTTAGTTCTTTCAACCCGTTTCCAAACATTTGATGTAAGCAAATTGAATCCAAAACCACGAACGTTTTAAAAGAATATTTTCTGACTTTGTAATCCATTCGACGTGAGTCCGAAGTTGAGTAAGTGGCAAATTAAATTCTTAATGAAATATTTTTCAATTCTTATTTCCCTTCATTTAGAAAACGTAAAATTTGAATTGTAGTAGAAAAATAGGAGTTTTAATTATGAGATTTTCTTTCACTTAAAAATTGAATGCCAAATCAAGGTTATTTTCGTACTATTTGAATTTGGAAATTAATAGAATTTTTTTTATGCTTATAATTTCTGTTATTTATAATTATCTTTGCATTAGCTTTACTTATTGCTGTTTAGGAAAGTAGTAAGAAAATCTACTTCACAAAATCTCACCAATTTATTTTTCAGCAAAATTAAGAATTGAAGAACCTAGAAGAATTTAGAAACTAAAACTTTAGGCTCCCTGTGGATACGATCGTGGACTCAGCAGGTAAAACTACACTGCACACCCTTATACTTGGGGGTTAAGTTTAGACACACATTCTGCACGCGGTCAGCCATTAAGCTGCGGTTTGAGGCTACCAACAACGTGATCGAGTATGAAGCATTGCTAGTCGAACTAGACATACTCGGTGGTTATTTGCACAGGATATAATGATTAGAATGGACTCCCGACTGGTGGCTAATCAATTAAAGGAAGAATACGTGGCTAAGAACAAGAAAATGCCAGCGTATTTGAAAGCTTTTAATGTTATTGGGGTGGAACTGGTCAGTCGTGATCATAGCACCCAAGCTGATGCTCTGGCAACATTGGCAGTATCACCGAATAGAAGAATGAGCAATAGCGTCTTCGTGGAAGTATTAGAGAAGCCGAGCATAGCACATAGGGAAGACATTGGATGTATTGATACCAACCCCTCTTGGATAGATCCTATTGTCAACTATCTAAATAATGGCACCCTACCTAATGACAAGGTGGAGGCAAGGAAATTAAAGATTAAGGTAACGAAGTTCTGGCTCTCCCCTGATCTTAAATCATATAAGCATTCCTTCACTGGCCCTTACGTCCTTTGTATTCATCTTGATAAGGTTCAGGACTTTCTTTATGAACTACATAAAGGAGTTTATGGGGGCATATACTAGGGGGAGATCTTTAGCTCACAAAGTCATTACTCAAGGATATTGGTGGCTCAAGATGGGGAGGGACACTCATTCTTATGTTAGAAAATGCAAAAAGTGTCAGAAGTTTTCTCTAGTTCCACATCATCCTCCTTAGAAGCTCAGTCCTCTGACTAGCCTATGGCCATTCGCACAATGGCGTTTAGATATTGTGAGACTATTACCTTTAGTTTCAGGAAACCATAAATAGCTTGTGGTTGGCACTGATTATTTTACAAAGTGGATAGAAGTAGAGCCTCTGGCACACATTAAAGATGTAGATACTATTCAGATTGTTTGGAGAAATATAATTACAAGGTATGGCATCCCAAGAACATTGATATTTGATAATGGTGTTTAGTTTGATAGCACCCCTTTTAGAAATTATTGCTTAGGCTATGGTATCAAGAACGTTTATTCAAGCCTAGCATACCTGCAGAGCAATGGACAAGCTGAGGCTTCCAACAAAATCATCCTCAATGGTATTAAGAAAAAACTAGAAGCTGCTAAAAGGAAATGGGTGGACGAGTTGCCTTCTGCTATGTGGACATATAGGACAACATCGAGAAGATCAACTGGAGAAACTCCTTTCTTGCTTGCTTATGGCATGGAGGTAGTTATCCCTTTGGAGGGAACGACAGAGCAACGAAGGTAAGCCTAGATTTGTTAGAAGAAAAACAAAAATGGCATTTATCGGATTAGTAACATATCAATATGAGGTCAAGAGGAGATTTAATAAGAATATCAGCCTGAGGGATTTCAATGTAGGAGACTATATTATTAGGAAATTGGTTGGAGTAAGGAAAGATCCAACTGAAGGTAAGCTGGGACCTAATTTGGAAAGACCATTTCGTGTGACTGAAGTGCTCGACAACGGGGTGTATCGGCTGGAAAACTCAAATAGTAGATCGGTAAAAGGCCCTAAAATGCCACTCACTTGAGGTTATTTTATGTTTAAAGTTATTTATTCATTTTTTGTTCTTTATGTTGCATATTCGTTATATAAATTTAAGTGAAGGATCTAAAATTGTATAAGGAAATGATGTAGTGATCAGTCGAATAGTAAGATTGACAAAAAAAGATTGCCACATTGGCTTACTCTAATGCTGGTTCAGAAAGATTGCTATGTTGTCTTATGCCAACACTGGTTTAGAAAGATCACCACATTAGTTTCCTCCAATGTTGGTTCAGAAAGATTGCCACGTTAGCATACGTCAACGCTGGTTTGAAAAGATCGCCATGTTAGCTTACTCTAACACTAGTTTAGAAAGATTGCCATGCTAGCTTACTACAACGCTAGTACAGAAAGATTACCGCACTGGTTTAGTCTAGCGTTGGTTCAAAAAGATTGCCACATTGGCGCAATTAATGCTAGTTTAAAAAATATTGCCATGTTGGTATAATTTCAACGTTGGTTTTCAAAAGAGAAACACCACACTAAAATCTTATCTCAATGATAATATTTGGAAAGACATGACATATGGTGTTCTTACCAACATTGATCTTGAGGGAGGTAGAATTTCAAAAGTTCTCTCTTTAAATTAACAAACATTAAGAATGTAAGTGAAAAGTGCATTCGGGTAGAGTTAAATCATAAAGTTGCTTTAATAATTTTTTGTTACGAGCAATATTTGAAGGTTATGAACTATGCCGATTACAATTATCGTGGTTGGCTTTTTAAGGTAACTAATGGAATCTAGTTTTAGATCTTAATCATTCCAAAATAACAAAATAAAAGGATTTACTGAGCAAGACTAAAGGCTTGTGATCCCCGAATATTTGATTCGTCAGATTACCTTTTCAAAGTGTTCGTACAGTAAAAAGAATATGATTGAAACAAGAAAAGTAGTTTCAATCTTTGATTGAAAAAGTTTTCACAAACCAAAAGTTTACTTGTTGAGGAATTTCTCCACAAACTGAAAGATTTTCTTATCATGACAACAAGGCGAAAAGGATAACTAATTTCTTGTGCTCGGCTATTGTTTTAAATTTTCAAGAATTTCCTTTCGATCTTCTGTTACTTAAAGATTCGTAAAAATATGAAAGAATTAACAAGTCCATAGAGATAGCAAAAACAACAGAAGGGCAACGACTACGATTCCATTATGCTCGATGAATTACAGAATTTGCTAATATCAAGATGGAGTTGACTTTACAAAGAACTTGTTTTCATTACAAGCAATGCTCGCGAAGTCCCATTAAATCTATTATCGAGGTGGACTAGTGTCTTCAGCAATGATTCTATTAATAATTTTTGCAATTTTTTCCTCAGTGGTCTTGATAACTATCTCATCGGCAAGCAATTCAATATTTTGTTCAGCCGTCACCAAGTAGGTGTCTATGAAATTCAATCAACTGCTCGATTGTCAGTGGAAAAGTATCACTGTAGCAGTTAAAATTGATAACTGTAAGAATATTGGATACACGTAATACAAACAAGCACAGAGGGAAGAAAAGTAAGTACTTTCATTAAACAATAAAAGTTTTTACACTTTGAGCTTAGTACAGTGAACGAAAGTCAAAAAGGAAAGAAAAGAAAATGACAAAAGAAGAAATATCTCGAAGTCTCACTCCTCGGCCAGTCGGTTCAAGTCGTTCTGGGAACTAAAGAAGATGGCCTTGCTGATTCCATCATATTTTGAATTGTCTCTTAATCTTCAGTTCGGGCATCAGGATCTTTTACGTCAGGGCTATTGTCTCCCCTAAAACCCTTCACGTTCCCCAAAGTAGCACCTCCTTGTGTAGATCTTCTTGGAGAATGCTCTTTTTGATACTCGAAGCTAAAAGAGGGATATTTCCCTTTGGGTTTGGAAAAAGAGACATTCTTGTAGGTCTAGGCGGAAGGGTCAACACCCAACTTCTGCATTGCTATCTCCCAGCCATTTAGGAAATCTAGGTACATCACCTCCTCTATCTAATTGACGAAGTCTAGATACTGATCTTTGTATTCTTTTTTGAATTTCTCCTCAGAAGCTTTCAGAGTATCTGATTTATCTTTTAACTTCTGTTTTATATTTGTAGATTCACTGACTAAATTGAAGTACTCTAGACAGGACTTTGTCAGCTTAGCATTTGTTTTTTCTTATTCAGCCCTGACTACCTCGAGTTGGTTTGATTTTTCTTCAAGTTTTGCTTCTCTAGCAGCCAAGCGTGCTTCCATTTCACTTATTTGATTCCTCATATCTTCGAGGTCTTTTTCGATCTTCTTCTTTTCCTTCTTTCCATGCCTGACTTAGGAGCGGAGACTTCAAATCTCTTCCTCATCTGTTTCAGCCTTGCGATGGAATGATCGGCATCTTTTACTACGCTCCATAGAATAGAGGCAAGACTATAACCCGAAAAAAAGAAAAATTAATGGGTAAGAACTACATGATGTAGAAATGAAAATGTGAAGGATAAGGGTGGAGATACTTATAGTAATTGTGCTCTTCATGATAGTTTTATATAAGTCTTCAACGTGATTTTTCCTCACGTCCCTGATGTCCTTTGGTGTAAAGACACCTTTAAGGAGCTCTTCCAGAAAGTTCAAAGTAGAATTCTTTATGGTAAAGGAGCGCCCTCCAGAGGATTGAAAGCATGTATAACTTGGCTATGCATCTTCATGCAGTCCTAGATGAGATTAAGTACAGAGCATTTTTGATCACATTGAAGGGGCCTGCTAGGGCTTAGTTCAATAAGATTAAGCTTGGATCTATCAGCAACTTTAAACAACTCAACAAACAATTTGCTTCACATTTCATCGGTGGGCAATGGCAATGGAAGCCCCCGACCCACCTACTAACCACTAGGCAGCGGCGAGATGAGTCATTGAGAGAATATGTGAACTGATTTAACTAAGAGATGCTGGAAATAGACAAAGTGGAAGAGCAGGTCGCCATTACAGCCTTTATGAGTAGTCTAAAGCTTGGGCATTTTGCCTTTTCATTGGCCAAGAAACCACCGAAGAATATGGTCAAATTAATGTCCTGAGCTCAGAAGCATATGAACGCAGAAGATGCTATGAAGGCAAGGAGAGAGGCCAAGGTAACAAGCTCCTAACCTAACAAAAAAAGACAGTTTGACCCAGGGACCGAGATCTAAAAGCACCCAAAGCATAGGGGTCAGTAGGTAGAATTGACTACAAAATGGACCAACTAGTGAGATCATTCATGGACTTCACACTCCTCAACTCAAGGATGGACCAGGTATTCCACACCATTCGAAATGACCCAGAGTTTAGGTAGATGAGAAAGATAAAGTCTTCCCCCAAGTTGAGAGACAAGTCCAAGTACTGTTTGTATCATCGAGACCACGACCATACCACCGATCAATACATTAACCTGAGGAGGTAAGTGGAAGAATTGATTAAGAAAGGAAAGTACCACGAGTTTGTTGCTGGCCAGCGGAGGGACAGAAATGGTAGCCAAAGGACTCTACCAAAGAGAAGCCCCCCAAGAAGGAGTCCCGAGAGAAACCACCAAGCGCAGAGGCCACTGGGAATAATAAGGGTAATATCTAGAGGGCTAGCGGCTGAAGGTGAATCCTCTTCCTTGAGGAAGAAGTTTGTCAGGAAAATTAGAAGGCCCTGGGAAGTGATGTCAACTGGGCAGTCTTTTGAGAAAACCAAGGTGATTTCCTCCTCTATTACTTTCGCTGAGAAAGAAGCTATAGAGTTGAGCCAGCCCCATGATGACCCTTTGGTCATATCGGTAGTGGTAATAAACTTCCAGATATATGGAATACTTGTGGATAGTGGAAGCCTGGTAGATATCCTGTATTGGAAGGCACTTAAAAGATGAATGTTAGAAAAAAAAAAGTTACACCCAGTAAGCTCTCCTTTAATTGGTTTTGAGGGAGATCGTGTGGAACCTATTAGGGCAATTATTCTGCCTGTTACACTGGGTACGGAACCAGAACAAGCCAGTAAGATAGTGACTTTCTTGGTTAATGATTACCCCTTGGCCTATAATGTAATCTTAGGGAGAAGTTCATTGACCCAGTTCTGAGTTGTGACATCAACCTATCATCTCTATTTGAAATTTCCTAGGGGGCATGGGGTAGGCTATGTCAGAAAAACCAGAGGGCTACCAAAGAATACTACATTTCCTCCTTCAAGGGGGAATTAGATCGAAAGGCATTGATTGTAGAAGGGTTAGAAGTCCAAGATAGGGAAGAAGTTAAGAGAGGTGAGCCGGGTAATGATCTAGAAAAGGTTATGATTGGACAACCTGAGCTCGGAAGAGCCGTGAAGATCAAGGCTTTAGCCACGAAACAACAAAAAGAGGAGCTCAAGCAGTTTTTGAGGTAAAACTCTGACATCTTCGCCTGGTCTCATGAAGAGATGCCGAGCATTAACACTAAAATAATGGCTCATCACCTTAACATCTGTCGTGGCGCAAGGCTAGTTAAGTAGAAGAGAAGAGTATAGCCGAGGAGGTAGAAAGATTGTTTCATCAAAGAAGTTTAATATCCGACCTGGTTATCAAATGTGGCGATGGTTAAAAAGTCCAACGGGAAATGGAGAATGTGTGTGGATTTCACTGATTTGAACAAGGCATGCCCTAAGGATTGTTTCCTATTGCCTGTAATTGACTTGTTGGTAAACTCAATAGCTAGATAACAGGTACTATTTTTCATGGATGCCATTTTAGGTTACAACCAGATATGGAGCAAGATCAAGAACATACTTCCTTCATAATTGACTGTGGCCTCTACTGCTATGAGGTGATGTCGTTTAGCCTGAAAATGCAGGAGCTACCTACTAGAGGTTGGTTAACCTGATGTTCAAGTCCTAGATTGGGCATAATGCGGAGGTGTACGTTGATGATATGCCAATGAAGAGTAAGCAAACCTCAAACCACATAGCCAACCTAGAAGAGACCTTCAACACGTTGTGAAAGTTTCAAATGAAGTTAAACCCGGTAAAATGCGCATTTGGTGTGGCATCCGGGAAGTTCCTAAATTTATGGTGTCCAGTCAGGGAATCAAAGCTAACTTGGAGAATGTACGAGCCATTTTGGAGATACAATCAACTCAGATGACTAAGGAAATACAGAAGCTAGTGGGCCAAGTTGCAGCTCTTAACAGGTTTATTTCAAGGTCCACCGACAAATGCCTTCTATTTTTCAAGACCTTGAGAAAGGCATTTGAATGGATAGACGAATGTGAAGAGGCTTTCTAACGGTTGAAGCAGTATTTGGGGGCAGTTCCGTTGCTCAATAGGACTTCACCAGGAGAACAGCTTTACTTGTATCTAGTGGTATCTGCCACGGCCGTTAGCTTGGCCTTCGTCAAAGAGGAGGATGGGGTGCAAAAACCTGTGTATTACATTAGCCAAGAGTTGCATGGTACGGAGGAAAGATACTTGAGGATGGAGTTGTTGGCTTTCACACTAGTTAATGCAACCCAAAGGTTGAAGGCATATTTATAAGCCCACACTATAATAGTCCTAATGGACCAGTAGCTGAAGAATGTTCTTCATAAGCCTGAAACATCAGGACGATTGGTTAAGTGGTTAGTAGAGCTTAGCCAATTTGACATCTAGTGGGCTTAGATCTTTAATGTGGATGGTTCGTCGAATCGGGAAGCAAGTGGAGCCGGTATTGAACTGATGTCTCCAGAGGGCCACAAAACTGAGTATGCACTTAGATTCAGTTTTTTAACCTCAAACAATGAAGCGGAATACGAGGCCCTTATAGTTGGGTTACAAATCGCTTAGAGAATGAAGGTTGATTAATTAATAATCCAAAGTGATTCCTAGTTAGTGGTAGAGTAAGTAGAGGGGGAATATGAAGCCCGGGGCGATAAGATGGCGGAATATTGCCAGATGGCCAAGGATCTAGCAAGGAAATTTTCAAGGATAAGTTTCGAGAAGATGCCCAGAGAGCATAAGAAAAAAGCAGACTAGCTAACGAAAATGGCTTCTTGTAAAGAGTAGGACCCTGATATACCCTTGGAGACATTATATTCATCGAGCATTCAGTCAATTACAGTTCAATAGGTTGAGGTTGAGGTAGCCTAGACCAGGCTGATTAAAGAATACTTGTAAAAAGAGTTCTGCTTGAAGATCAAAATGAGCAGCGAAGGGTTAGATACCAAGCCATGAAGTACGTACTTGTGGATGGTACCCTATACAGAAGGGGGCACACTATGCCGTTACTTCAATGTGCTAATGAAGAAGAGGCAAAATATGTCCTCAGGGAAATTCATGAAGGGATCGATGGAGATTACTCAAGCTGGAGGCCATTGGCAAAAAAAGGCCTGTAAGGCTGGATATCATTGGCCGACCATCGAGAAAGACGCTTGTAACCTTGTTAGAAGATGTGACAAATACCAGAAATTTGTCAATGTTTCAAGGATACTAACCCAAGAGTTAACACCACTTCAAAGACCGTGGCTTTTTACCTAATAGGGAATCAATATTGTCAAACCACTACCTTTGGGTAAAGGGCTGAGGATTTTCACCGTCATAGCCATTGACTATTTCACCAAGTAGGTTGAACCCGAGGCCTATCCAGTATCACCAAGTAGAATATGAGAAGGTTCTTATGGCAATGGATTGTTTGCCGATTTGGAATCTTGAGGGTGGTAATAACAGATAATGGGAAGCATTTTGAAGGCTGGCAATTTAATGACCTTTGTAAGCAATTGAGTATTAATCAGCACTACTCCTCCCCCAGAACACTCACAAGCAAATGGCTGAGTTGAAGCTGCCAACAAATCCCTCTTAAAAATAATTAAAACCAGACTTGAGAAAGCAAAAGGGCTATGGACAAAAGAGCTACTAAGTATACTGTGGGCTTACTGGATCATTAAGCGTACCCCTACGGGTCATACCTCATTTTCTCTAGTTTTCGGTACAGAGGCGGTGTTACCAGCAGAGATCGGTTTACTAAGCCCTATAGTGGAGCTTTTTGACCCTGCTCGTAACGAAGAGGTATTGGAGGAAGATCTGGACTTGTTAGAAGAGAAAAGGCTTCAAGCAGTTGTTAAAATGGCAACTTATCAATAGAAGATGAAGCAATATCATAGCAAGAAAGTCAAGCCCAAAGGTTTAAAGATCGGTGACTTAGTTCTCAAAAAGGTCAACCAGTTGACACGAGACCCGTCGAGAAGAGAAGCTTGGGCTAACTTGGGAAGGGCCTTACGTAATAGCCTCTTATATAAGGAAAGAGAAGTACTGGCTCAAGGACATTAATGAGAAGACCCTGCCACATCCTTGGCACGAGGAGCACTTGAAGTTTTATTATGCTTAAATCTATTTTGGATTTATGTTCTTTGTTTATGTGAGCTAAAATTTCTTATGGAAGATGTTTAACGGAATTTATCTACATATTGTTTTTCAAAATTAACAGGCATGCCTGAATCCATGAATATTCCTAGAATGACTAAAGGGAAAAGGCCCATGTAGCTCGGCCGGCCTACGAGATTGGTTTGAGTAAGACCAAGAGAGCCTATGTACCAGATCAGCAGCTCGGTCAGTTTACGAGATTGGCTCAAGCAAGGCCAAGAGAGCCTATGTACCAAATTAACAGCTCAGTCAGTTTACGAGATTGGCCCTAGCAAGGCCAAGAGAGCCTATGTACCAGATCGGCAGCTCGGTCTGAACAAGGCCAAGAGAGCTTATGTATCAGATCAGCAGCTCAGCCAGTCTACGAGATTGACCTGAGCAAGGCCAAGAGAGCCTATGTACCAAATCAATAAGTCAGTCGGTCTACGGGATTGGCCCGAGCAAGGCCAAAGGAGCCCATGAACCAGATCAACAGTTCAATCAGCTCACCTGAATGGTCAACATAAGATCTTGAAGGCCTAATTCTTATCTAGACATACCAGTAAGTCTGCCATACCAGCATAGATTTGTCCTTCTGAGCCATAGAGAAAGATCAACGGATATAAGGCAACTTAGCCGGTCATACAGGCTTCGGTTCCAAACGGGCATGTTAATCTATTAATTTAACGTTTTGAAAATGATTATTATCAAACTTTAGAGCCTTGATGGCTCCGTTATTCATCATTGAGCTCGACTTCAACTAAGTTAAGGCTATATTGACATTAGCTAAGATCGGCTAATGGTCTAGCTAAGGGTATAAATTCTTTTAGCTAATAAAGAGTTGGTGCCATGTTATCCATTCTTGTTCAAAAGTAGAGTTTTAGGAAGATCAACTTAGAATGTTTGGATCAAATAACCCAAAACATAAAAAAAGGCAATGATATAAAATATGGCCCGAGCCTAGTGAAGAAAGAATAAATTCATTAAACAGCTAGTCTATTTGTCTTAGTTAAGTTAAGTTGTAATCTTATTACAACTCATAAGATTAGTTAATTATCCAACTTGCTATTGGCTGAGACCGGTCCAATTGAACAGTAATGACATCATAAATGAGACACTGGTGCCGCATAAAAGAAAACGCAAGTGGCACATGTAACTGAACTCAACATATTACGACATGATAACAGAAGAGAGATAAAAGTCAAATCATTTGACAAAATTCGTAAAATTATATCATTCATCACTGGAGATGATGTCCACATTACATAAGAAAAAAAAAATAAAAGTCCTAAGAGTGAGCTTCATTACCATTGTTCTTCGGGCTCTGGGATGAAGGGTCTTAGTTTAAACTGCCCAATGCCATAACTGATGTAATATCCAAGTCAGGGAATAACTCTTAGATCTATTTCTTGGCATCATTGAAGCCATCGACGTAGGTCTCCCGCCAACCATCCTTGAGCATCTTCACCTTCCATGAAGTCTTTGATGGCTTTCTTCTTATCATCCTCAACGTGGCTTTGGAGCTCCTCTAACTGCGTTCCCCAGTGGGAAGCGAGCTCAAGTGCTTGCTCCTTAAGAGCAATTTCTGTAGCCAGTGAGGATGATAATTCTTGGGCATGGGCAAATGCCTCTTCCCGAGCCTTGGCGGCCTACTCTAGATCGGCCTCTCAGATCTTGAGCTTGGTCTCAATCTGCCTCAATTTGCCTTCTAGCTCGGCCACCTTTTTGCTTAAGAACTCATTTTTCATAAATTCCTTCAAAAAGTTTTGATTACTTTCTATGTATTGGGTACCAAGCTCTAAGGCAAAGAGCATGACCTAAAAAAAAAAAGGGTAAAGGAGGTTAGATAAGGCAAACTGCATAAAATAATGGCGATGATGAAAAAAAAAAGCTACCTTAGCTAGATCATGGGCTATACCCTGGGCAACTGTGGTGTGAGCTAAGTCATGTGTCTATTCGAGGTCAGCGGGAGAAATAACTCCCTCCATCCTCTTCACGGCCAATTCTATATCATCCAAGATGTTTGGAAGGGGGCTGACCTGAGAAGAGGTGGCCGGAGCCTCACCTCCGGTAGGTAAATCCTGGGCAGGAGAATGTGGAGGAATCTTTGAGGCGGCACCAATCTCAGTTGCCAGAGAAGGGGTCAATCCCTTAATGATAATGCTAGAAATTGGTTGCTGATCTTGGGGATCTACCCACTCCTGGAAGGTGCTTAGATTTTCCATTCTTTGCTTTTTACGCTGCCTGGAGTCTAACCCAGAAGGCATTTTCCTCCCTGAACTCTTAAATTTTTCTTTGTTAAACTTCATGGGTTCAATAGAGGAGAAGTCCGCAACGTCGAGGTCGGTATCTGCATAAATACACATGCAAAAGTTGGCCAACTAGTATAAACAAAGCACAGTAAAATAAATCTAAATATTCACTCCTCTCACGTTCAAGTTCCAGAGCTTCTAATGAAGGTTCAAGGTTGAGCATGTGCTCGGTGACCGACCCTGAAATATGTTTAAGTTTTACCTCCCAAGTGCAAGAAGGTGGTCGTAGTTTTACTCGGTGAGAACCGAGGTCATCTCCACATGGAGGGCTTTGTTAAAACCTCTAAACTTATTTTCTTAGTTAGTAGGTGTACCTAATTTGATTTAAACTAACTTTTGGTTTATAAGATGCTTAAGTATGGTATGGGTTAAGAATGGTGGAGTGAAGAAATTATTATATTAATTTAAAATGATGATATTAAAAATAAACTAACTAAGGAAATCTTGACTTCGAACCAAATCTGGAAGTAAGATAGTATTGGTTTGCTCAAACACGTTGATAATTCTTCCTAGCAATTGCATATGCATTACTAGGTCAGAGGATATTTCCTTTAAAATCCAATTTATGGAACTCAAGGTAAGTAAGGTTTTTGAAATTAGTTTCAGACTCACTGGGACATTGAATCGAACACCTAGTGTGCATGAGCGTCAATTCGTAACCATGTTTCAATTATAACACGAGTGAATCAATTCCTTAAGAACACCTCAAGTAATGGTTTCTAGGAAAATAGGTTCCAAATCACCAGCCACTAAACCAAACACTTAGTATGAACGAATGGCCAATTGTACCCAAGCTTTGATTATAACACCAGTGATTTGATTTCGTAAGAAAATCTAGTTTGGGTTTTAGAAAATATATCTCTAATTCACCGGGACATTGAACCTAATACTTGGTGTGCACAAGTGAAAACTTGTAACCAAGTTATGGTTGTAACATGGGTGAGTTGATTTTGAAAGAACCCTGGTTTACTATGAAATTCCAATTAGAAATCAAAAATATATTTCATTGAAGAAGAATGATTTACGGTTGAGTTCACCAAACTACCACACCACCTTCAATGGCTTGAAGCTAAGAACTAACCTTAGCCTAACATATTTGAACAACGAAAAGGAAAATAAACTTGCAAACCATCCATTAATGCAACATAAATAAGTACAAAGTAAAAAGAAAGACAAAGAACAAAAATAAAGCACTACGAATGAAAGCTAGAAACTTCAAAAGCTAATAAGTAATGAAACCCTAGATTCTAACCAAACAAACTTTTATCATTCATGACCATTCAAAAAGAACTAAAAATAATAAGAAACATGAATCAAAACAATGAAAATCTTTATTAAATCAAAATAATATATTATCGTACTTCGTAATTGGTTCATACGTAAAGTGTAGACAAACTAAAGCTGAAATGAGTACTAGAAATCTACCAAAATCTAAACTAAACCCTAGAAAACTATGTAAAACATCTGAGAGAAAGTATGAAAAATCCCTCTCACAAGTCGTGCAAACTTTATATTTATAGCGCTCCATAAAACCCTAAAAAAAAAAAGATTCACGAAATAGCTGCTGGACTCGCATGGTCTGAACTAGGGCTCTAGGTGGTCTGGACCACTGTGGCTATCTTTAGAACTCTGCTTTGTCTGCTAGTCCGAACTAGCTAGGAGATGGTCCAGACCACAGTGTCTTGGATCACCTCCTAACTCTGTTCTTCAGTGTCTTAGATCACCTCCTAGCTCTGTTCTTCAGCTGGGCCTTTGTTCCGTTGCAACAATTTTCTATTTTGAACTTCTAACACTATTTTGACCTTGAAGATGAGAGATTCAGGCTTTGATTAAAACACAAAAGTTATAGCCTTTCAAGTCTTATTTCCAATCCAAAAAGAATCATGTCAATTGGAGTTCTGAGCAAAAAGTTATGACTGAAATATTAACAGAATGTCGTGTAGAATTCTGGTGCAACATATCTTCGACCAATTTGAGCTTAGGCACTTTTACTTCTCTTTGGTAATCATGATAGATGATCTTATGCATCTTAATGGCTCTTGAGAGGTTTAGAAGGACTTGGGAGGTCTTGATGATGTTAGCATTTATGTCATGAAACTACTTTTCTCCACGTACACCAGGTATTTGGTGAAATTCTCCAAAGAAGTACTAAATGTATTCTTACATTCCTTACTCTGTCTTGCCTTAGCTCCTCCTTGCACACACCTTTGGTATCATTTAGGCCTAAAACGCCATATTATATCACCTGAAATACAAAGACACCAAGAATGCATGAAAGTAAGAAAATTCAGCTAACATATCAATAATAAGCACAAATATATAATTAGCATGCTCAATATATATTAAATTACACAATAATACATACTAATCACTCGGCCAAACTCTCAGTAGTCAATAGAAAGGTGTGGTGATGTAGAGGGAACTCTCGCACAAGTTTTACGTGCCTAAGTTGTTCCTTGAAGACCCGAGGTCGAACTCTGGTTGAAAAGAGAGATGGTCAAGAGTAGGAAAAGAGAAATAGAAAGGGGAAAGGATAGCTAGATGGTAATATGAAAGATCCTTTTACCCTTCTCAGACGGACGGCCCCAAGATAGGGGGCAGCGAATCTGCCTGTCCTCCTCGGTTTCCCATAAATAGAATTCCCATCCTTCGCCATACAAGAAGAAGAAGTGATCATTCCAGTGTTTAATGGAGGAGGAGTAGCCAACAACCAGGTTAAGTTCCTTTGACTTGGCAGCAAAGCAATACCACCCGCGACCGGGCTTAACGACTCTGTAACAATACAGGAACTTGTTCGCAATGATATATTCGTTAGTGGCTGTCTTTTCTATCATAGCGTAGCCAACCAAAATCTTCTAGCCATTAGGGGTGAGTTAGGCCAGATTGATGCCAAGTTTGGCATGAACCTCCCTAATTAGACGGGCTAAGGGGAACAGAATCCTACTGGAAAAGGCAGCCTCATAAACTGTGGCGACACCAGCCATAATGGGTGAGCAAGCTATGTCATCTAGCGCCGGCCATCGATAAGCCAAATTACGGGGCGGTTGAAAAGACTTCAATATCTTTTTCAACCGGCACTTATTGGTCACAGAGTGTATGCTGGCACAATTAAGGTCAGCGGGGTCCTAGTTTAACTCAGAAGCATTCTCTTACTGGGAAGTGGAAGTGCTCGTAGCTAAGTCTCGCGTTGACTCGGGGGCGTCTACCCTAGAGGACCTCTCAGTCTCTAAAGACATAACTACTCTTTGACGAGAAACCATAATAGTGAGAATGCTAGGAAGGTGAGATCTAGAGGAATAGTATTAAAAGATCACTAATGTGGCAACTAACCTAAGGAGAAAGGAATCCAAGATGAACCCTAGGGTATCAGGAAGTCGATGTTGTCTCTGAAAATACCATAAGTAGCGAAGGAAAAAATACAACATAAAAGACAAAAAGGACAGAGACATACCAAGAAAGGCTTGAGAATGGCTTTGAGAAGTTTGGGATGAACGTAAAGGTTAGATAGAGCAAAGAGTAAAAAATGGCACGCAAAGAAATGCTATTAAGCAACTAAGTATGGCCAAATATTTTTGAAATTCGCGGGATTGATTTGAACATGTGACAATCATTAAAAGCAAGACTTAAAAGGTCTCCAAATGATTACTTGAACCTTCAGCAGAAACATAGCCAGTATACCAATTGACACGAAATTTAGGAACAACATATGATGATGGAAAGTGATGGAACAATAAATGCGCTCGCGGCTTGAGGGTGGCTCAATTCTCTGATTCCTTAACTTTGCTTGTAGAGCTGAGGACTCAGGGGCATCTAATGGGATAGAATTCTCGAGCTTGAGTAAAATCATGAAAATACCCCTCATTATTCCCCTGAGATGGCACAGCTCGGAGTCCGAGCTCAGCAGCAGCTTAGTTGTCTCGAGCTCCAGCCATGATTTGCTAATCCGAGCTCCTAACCACGCTAACCCGAGCTCGAACTCAGTGAGTTGGAAATCCCGAGCTCGGTCTCAGAGTCAGCCATTTCGCAAGCGTGTCCACTCTGCAATCCGTGCTGCAATTGCGAGATTTGGATCGTCCTATTAAGGGAAGTGTCCCTAAAATAGCGTCATTTGAATGAATTTTATCAAACAGATAAGGAAAGTGCCATAAAATCTAGAAACGTCCTGATTAACACTTATTTTCAAGCGTCAAGGGATTATTATAAAGAGAAGAAGATTCTACTATGATAGGTAAGGAACCCTTTACTCTGTTGTTATTCTGCCAAATTGAATTTTGAATGATTCTTTACTGACTTGAGCGTCAGATGATCCTTAATATGCACCACATCGGTGTTCACGATGAACTGGTTCGTTCTTCGGAGCTTGGGTCGATCTTTTGGGCCGTTAAATTGTGGACCATCGAAAAATCATCACCGTCAATATCACTAGTAAAAAAAAAGAGTGCAGTTTGTTCAATAAACTTCTACATCTTTATTTATCTTTGAGATGTTTCAATTTTTCAAAATTCTATGGTCTATGATTTCTTTAATGCCTCTTCAACGAGCATGCGTGCACACATTATTATTTTTTTAATTTCTCTCTTTAAAATAAAAGATATGGAAGTGCATTAATTACTATATAAAATAATTAAATACATAAAGTTGATGGTACTATTTTAATTTTCAAATGTGAATGCATTAATGGTTAAATAGTTAGCAGGGCCGCTGGCAATAGACACCTGTCTTCAATTAATGGGAGATATAATCTTTTGGCATATGCTATAGATCAACCCCCCAGCCAAAAAAAAAAAAAAAAAAATTGAGTACTACAAAACATTCATGAAGAAAGAATATTGAGGGAATAGCCCCCTCGGGGTGGTCGGGTGGAAGTCGGGTGCGCCTTAAGAGCTTGGGTCATGAGGTCTCGAGTTCGACTCCCCTTCGGGGGATGGGTTACCGCATTTACGGGCTCTTATTGGCCTCCACTCGATCGAGCCGGTCAGCCAGGGCTTACCTAGGCTGGTTTACTCTTCAGGACTCTTTGTCGGTTAGGGTCCTGGAGTGTGCTTTGTCCTGTGCACACCCCATTACGAGGTAGCGGCTGCGTACTTCCACGTACCAGAAGAATATTGAGGGAATAACTTTCATTGATTATTTATGTTTGATGAGTTAAACTGTAACATTGAATTACTAATGGCTTTCGTTCATTCTTCTCTTTCTTTTTTTTTTTTAATTTTTTTTTGGCTCTCTACTAATGACTATTGACTTGGGTGAATGTTTTGTATAATATATATATTTCGATGACTTAAGATGTTTCACTCTGTTTATACAATTATCTCTTAAAATTAGTATTTTTATATTCTATTTTCAGCACATGCATAATCATTGCGTCTGAGTGATCAACATCTTAAATTTGTACAATTTGAAGATTTCACATTAATTAGATGGGAAATAATTTCGAAATATAAAACTCAATAAAATCATTGATTAAAAATATATATACATATATAAAACGTTTGATGTAATTTTAATGAGCCATCGTGGAGTACGGATGCATACTCGGATTGGTCAAACCATTAAGCCGAACTAAATTGGTTATTTTTGTTCTGTTTATTGTTTCTTTAATCAATAACTTGACTACAATTTGAAAAGTTAAAGAACTAAGACCTTATTTAGTTTATTTTTTTATTTTTTGTTTTTAATTTTAATTTTTATTTTCTATTTTGAACTCATTTTTTATTTTAAGTTTTTGAAAACAAGAAAAAACAGTTTAAAATGCATTTAATCACTTGTGTTTTCAAATTTTGTTTTAAAAAACAGAAAATGAGTTTAAATATAAAATAAAAAATGACAAAAAATCATTTTGAGTATTTTTAACTTAAAATAAAAAAAAATAACATTTTTTGTTACCATACTTTAAAATTTTTAGAACATAAAACACATAAAATAGAAAAGTGAAAAAAAAAATAAAAATCAAACCAAATGCCACCTAAATAGTTAAGTTTAACTTATGATTTGAGGAGATAATTGAACAAATCGATACTATTAGTATATCTTTGGCTTCATGACAAGTCATTATTATATTTGGGTGGAAAATTATTTCATGTGCAATCTAGTGCATATATTCTCAATTTAATTGTTCAGGATGGGTTAAAAGTGATAGGAGGTCTTATAATTAAAATTAGGTTGTGAATAAATTCTTTGAGAAAGTCTCCTTGTGCAAAGCAAAAGTTTAATATTGCTGTGAATCAAGTTAAGTACTAGGTCATGAAGAAAGTTCCTATGGATGTACTTATAAGATGGAATTCAACCTATTTAATGTTTAATATTTGAAACTATACTAAGCATTAAATTAAAATGGCATTTTGTTGCTATACATACTATAAGCATAATGCATTAGAAGAGAAGCAGGAAGTGGCAAAGGTAATTAGTAAGTGCTTGAAAGTTTTTTACAATGCTACTTCTTGTTTTAGTGGCACTACTTTCCCAACTTATGTTCTCTTTCTAGACATACTGTCACGCCCCGAGCCCGGGGACCCGGGGAGTGAGTGATAAGCATACATAACACGAGTCTAAGGTCATCGTATCAGAGTAAGCACATTAGTCACGAAACGGACCCACAAAACCTCCCCCTAGTATACTTGGTTCTAAGGATTTATAACCTGAACCTGTAACAGTTTATATACGCGCTGCCAAAAGCTTACGTAGCGAAATCATAAATTTATAAGCAACTAAGCTAAAGGCCACATAGTCGGACCCCTCAACATCCATTCAATCCATAAAACATTGGAAACATAATAAAGTAAATAACTTTAAGCTTTATCTTTACATCACATTGCCAAAATAGGCCTTAAGGTCATTACAAACCAAAATGTAAAGTAAACTTATAAACTTTACAATATTTTTCCAAAATTACATTACATAAGTACAATGTAACTTAAAATGCATAAAGTCTCCCAATGGCATAAGCAAGTCTCCCCTTTAGCTAGGTGGCACCTCGGTTCTCCTGTGTGGATCCTGCAGGATCAGCTGTAAGGGCGTGAACACTAACTACGTGTACTCACGATGCAATGCAATGGCATATATATAATGCAAAGCAATAATACATAACATAAAAGTAAGCACTAAAATATTCAAGTCATAATAGAATGTAACTGGCAAATTAACTGTTCAACGTCAACCATTACAAGGTAAGCAAATTTTCAAGTTTTAATTCCTTTATTATCTCAATTACATTCCACACAATTCTCGGGGAGTGGTACAAAACTAAACGTGCTTTAGGGCATATCCCAGGGCGACGCACTGCCCAAACAAATATACAACTAATCTTGTTCGTAGGCTACTAACCTACTGGCCTGGATCACCAACCTTGCGCAGGTTCCGGGGCTTTCGACCTAAGGGTATTCTCAAGACCCTGTCTTATTTCCCATACCACACTACTCCGGCACACAACAATTTCAATTCATTTCTTTTTATTTAATTCATATTTTGGTTCACTACCTCATGCCAATGTCAGTAGCACAAAAACGAGTTTCAATCTTCTATTTGAGCACTCTAAGCAACTCGAAATGCCACCAAAATTTTCCATATCATTTTTCAACATCTTAACAGCAATTTAAACAAGAAAAACTGCACTTTAAACACCCACACACATCGCAGAAATTTCAGCCATTTTCTCTGATTTTCAGCACTTTCATTAGCCAATTCAAGCAACAATTCATCAAGCATTATTTGGGCACTTCACATGCAATTTTAGGGAAAGTTTCTAAGACATTTTTAGGGCTTAAAAGGCCCTTAAAACTGCTGAAAAACTGCCAACATTCCAGCTCAACCATAGGTTACCAATTAATGGAAAAATCAAACTTTTAAGGTTCCAAACTTCACCAAATTTTCAGATTTTGTAATCCATCAATTTAACACAATTTTTAGCTCAATTTCAAGCAAAAATTCAGAATTTCCAGCACACATGTAAAGGGAATATTCTTCACTAATTTAGGTCACAAAATCCCTAATTTGCTAGTTTTCCTTCCTATCATGTAACAACACAAGGTTGCATCAAAATTGTGAAATTTTCAAGTCTTCCAACATGTATTAAAGAAGATAAAATAAATCCTTACCTCACTTCCAATTCTTTGGGCTTTAAGAAGACACACTTCTTCTTCTTCTTCCTTCCTTTCTTTCCTTTCTTTTTCTTTTCTTTTTCCTCCTCTTGGCCAAATGATAGAGTTCTCTCTATTTCCCCCTTCCTCACGGTTGGTTATATGATTTTTTTTGTCTGGAGGTCTTGGCCGAATGGCCTTATACACCTCCCAAGGTTGGTCATTTAATTGGCCTAATGACCTTTGTCTCCTCCTAACTAAATTCCTCCAAATTCCATTACAAAGTAATGACATTCCTAACTAGCTAGTTGTAAGATTACTCTAACCTTTCCATGGACCAATCCAATCTTTCCATTTGTGCCTCACCTAACTAGCTAATACATACATGTATATATATATCAACCTTTGGCCGGTCATGGTGCCATTTGGCACCAAAATGGTGATTATACACACTAATACACATGTATAAATTCAAAGTAGTCTTCCATGGTTAAATGCTTGGGCCCACCACAATTTAATTCACATGACAACACCACAAAAGACAAAATGGAGCACCAAACCGTGGCCTAGTCTTCCAATTCAAGCTTTGGCCGAAAGTCCCCTTGCTACCTTGACCGAACCATGCTTCCAACATGGCATTGACTTGGTCCATGACTTGGTCAAATAGTCTTACTCTTGCCACATAAGCCAAGGCCTTGGAATTTCCTAAGTGTTAGGCCATATACCCTTCCATTTTCCATTTATATTTAATATCATTTACCAACTCATGTTACCACTAATTC
>JAVXUM010178825.1:0-11389 GCA_035590655.1 Pouteria glomerata
CAGGTTTTTTTTTTAATATTTTTGGCTTTAGACGACCGCTTCGAAAGCTTAGACGACCGCTTTGAGGCAGTCGCCAAATAGGTTTCCAGCTTATTCCTTGGATTTTAAACGACCGATTGAGGCGGTCGCCAAATCTCTTTTGGCGGTCGCCACTTTAGACGACTGCCTCGAGGCGGTCGTCTAAAATTTTTCTCGACGCCCCCAAACACGACCGCCATAAAACGGTCGTCAGGCGGTCATCTAAAGTATAGACGACCGTTTAGGGAACTTTAGACGACCGCTTGAGGCGGCCGTCTATTCCCGCGTCCATTGAAATGCGAGGCATAAAACTTAAAATTTTCGTCTTGTTGTTATACCATTATTTTTATATATACTTTCTATTTTCAATCTTATCATAGTTCAATCCTTCTTTTACTGCAAAATCTTAAGTTGGGTCGTGTTCTAGTTTCTTTTATTTGTATTCCAAACTAAATCGCCACATTTAGTTGTATAGTTATATTAAGTTCTAATTCATAAGAGAAGTCACCTAGGATAGACATATTCTGTACTAGTTTGGAGTAATAATAAGAAGGCATGAGTAAGTATCTAAGACATTTAAGCTTACACATCTCGAAACGTGAGCAATGTGACTCTAGAAAGTAGTCGTGCACAACTCATATCTGCTGATGATAAGAGACTTGACTAACATGACTTGGAGGGAGCCACTGCTTGTGATTAGTAAAGTTTGCCTGATCGAAAACTCATGGAATAGCATAACCACGTATGTTCTATCGAGTGTGCGCGATTTACGTTTAGTTAAAATCGTTAATTCAAAGCATTGATTATTTTGACGATTTTACTTTCTAAAATAGTTTTTCCTTTAGAATTTTTTATTATTTAAAAAAAAATCTTGAAAAAAATAAAAATAAAAATATATATATAAATATATAGATATAAATTTTTATATATTAAATAATAATTTCATAAATATAGATATAAAGAGGATAAAAAAATTAGTCTTTTAATACTATTTTAAATTTAATCTTATTAAGCAGTAAATATTTTTTTTAAATTAAGTTTCAAAAATTTTGAGAGTTTAGGTTTCGGTTTGTAATGTTATAAAATTATGTAATCTAAAACTGTATTGTTTTTATGTTCTTGGATTTTGTTTATATTTTTATTTTTGTAATTTTATTTTGAATTTTTACTCTTAGATATTTTAGAAAATCTGTGGTGTTAACATGTGCAGATGTCATTTACACACCACCCGTGCTTCGCAAGGTTTTTCCGGATGCCCCTTTTATCCTTCAAAGTCTTATTCTGAGGAGGAAGACATCTACTTTTAGTTTTTATATTTATTTTTACTAACGTAATTAACGGTTGCGTTTTATTTTATTTTATTTCTTATTGTTGTACTTTTTATATTTCTTTTTACTCTTAATTTCTTTTTAAATTTTAACCATGGCATATTAATTACGAAGTAAGCTAAACTCCAAAGGAGTATATCTATATATTTTTTTTTTGTTTGCACCAGTGTTCATTTCTATATTACGCTTGTGTATTCATGCAGTCATTCACATTATGGACAATATTTAATTTAAGTTGGGAATGAGTATAACAAAACATGTTTAGATGATTGCCAGTGCTTAATTTTTATTTTTATTTTTAATATACTTCCTAAAATTATATATATTACTTAAATTTTTATTTTTGTTTTTAATATACTTCCAAAATATATAAATAGTTTTACCCCAAACTTGCGCATGTTTAGGAAGAGTCAGAGATAAATTGACCATGTGTTTGATGTGTAACATCCAAAAGTAGCAAATTAAAATAAAATTGAAATTAAATTTGCAATGGAATTTGTTTCCTAATTCAATAAGAAATAGAATTCCAAGCTTAATGAAGAAGTTTGTAGAGTTTCCAAAAGTGCTGGGCTATCTAATTAATCAAGAAGAAAACTTTGGCAACAAGGAAATTTGGAAAAGAAGAAAACTTGAGAAAGAAGAAAACTTAGAGAAGAAGGAAACTTGTTTGCATTTATAAGGAAGACATAGTTTCGTATTCTGCTTAGGTTTTAGTGTCTATATATTTACGTTTGTACTCATTGTAAAAATACAACTAATAAAGAGATAGCATATTATCAAATTGTAAGAGGGAATTTTTGTAGTGATTAGTTAACTTGATTGAGTGTATTATCTAGATTCATTATTGTTGATCTAGTTAAATTTGAGAATTTTTAAAGAGTGAGATCCATTTACATTCGAAATAATGGATCCACCCAAAGAATGAAAGAACATCATAAAATTTGAAAAGAAGACTTCAAGGTAACTACAAGGGATCAAGTGCTATGAATGCTATGGTTATGGATACATTGCCTAGGAGCACATGAACAAAAAAGATAACAAAGCAAGTTAAAGTGATGAATACTATTCTTGACTATGATTTAGACTCCTCTGAAGACAAAGGTAATTTTAATGCTTTTATATCTCATATGGTTCTTCTTTGGGAATTAAAACTAGCACCCTTAGTGACATATAGATAATTACATCAACTAAGAATAAAGAATCAAATTGTCACGATTGGATCTGTGCACTGAGCCAACAAGCATGGGTCATAAGTCGTTATTATGACATGGTGCATTTGAGATCACCCAAATAGCAAAAATATATTTTGATTTTAAAAATTGGACCTACATGCGAAAGGACTAGGAGTTACCACTTGACACTTCTAAAATAGGCGTGTCAAGAAATATGAGTTTTACTTTTGCTTAAAAACATTTAGGTTTATGATTTTGAAATAGCGATAAATGGTTCATTTTTAGTTACTCTCGATTGGTTTATGTAATTAGATATAATGGGTCTTGTCACGCTCCGGATCCGAGGACCTGAGCACATCATGAATAACCTGGTCACATATATCAAAGCAACACAATAGTCACGTAACGGACCTACAAAATGTCCCCTATTATAATACGGTTTAAACCTGTCACAATATGAACACTACCAACAATTACACAGGGGATTCACTAATATAACATTTTTAAACCTACTAAGTAACAAAAATCAAAGCGAGATAAGGGCCTTACAGTTGGACCCAGAAGGATAGAAACTAAACTCATTATGGAAGTAAGAGAAGTGAAATTCATTATAATTACATTCTCAAAATCATCAGTACAGCATCGGGTCTTACGACCATTACATTTCCAAAATAATATGTACAGTAGCGGGCCTTAAGGCCATTACATTCTTCAAAAATCAAAACTTAACTGAAGTACATTAACAACAGTAGCAGCTAATCCAGGTCTGGGAGTGTGCTATGCGTGTCCTCTAACAAGGCTTGAAGACTCATCTAGTCCTCTTGCGTGGGTCCTGCACCAAGGTCTGTAGGGACGTGTGCACGAACGGCTTGTGCTCATGCTACCACACAAATATATACATGCAATACAATACTATACGTTTCTAATGCAAAGTAAAGAACATATAAAGCAAGTTAGGAAAAATTAATACAATCAAGTAACGAACTCAAACCCATAACACACCAACATAGCACAACAATTCAAATTCCTTATTGAACAGCTTTCCATATTCCATTACCACTATTCTTTCCATGTTCTAACAAGTTTTCTATTTCAGAAACTGTCATACATTCATTGGTGATCGGGTACCTAGTTAATCATGCTTTAAGAGCCCAGCCTAGGGTGACGATACGCCATACCGTGTTTAAGTACATCATCCATCGTTCTTTAGGATCGCAATCCAAGGCTACGATATGCCCTAATCCATTAATCATGTTTGTGGGCTACTAACCCACCGGCATGAAAACCTAACCCGGTGCCGGTTCTGGAACTTTCAATCTGAGGGTATCTCTAGACCCTTCTTATTTCCCGTACCCATTACCCCTGGTTAAAATCTAACACATTAAACATTTCCAGTCCTTTAATTTCACACTTGTTCATTTAATTACATCAAAGGCATACAACAACATAATAGTAAACATAACACAACTTTAACAATTGAGCTTACAATCTAGCACCATTGCACCAAGACAACTTCCAACCAATATGTATCACTTTAAGCATGAAAAATTTCAGCTTTGGCACCATTTAAACATGCAGAAAATTCAGTACTCTATATCTCCCCTTTATCCACTTTAAATGGCTCAAAAATAATAGCAAACATACATGTAGCAACTAGGCAATTTCCATGCATATTCAAGCAAGGTTTCTAGCTGAAATTTAGGTTCCAAAAATGTGGTAAAGTCCAGAAATTTTCAGCTTTAAAACTAAGGTTTATCTTAAGTGTATTCTAGGTTTTTAGCTCACTAAACTTGCTAGAATTCTAACCAAAGGTTCCCCTATCAACATAGAGTCATTTAGGGTGAAATCTTAGCTTTTACAACATAACACACTCTGTTTTATTTCAGAAATACAGCAGCTGTACCATTTTCTTTTTAGTATGTTTCTTGGCCACTTTGAGGTCATTCCAACACAATAATTCAAGAATTCATTTTTCTACTAATCCCTTTACAATTTTGCAAATTTCTACACTCACATGGCACATACATATATATGTATTGAAGTAGGAAGTTCCCTATCTCACTCTTTCAACCTCAAGTTATGAAAATTTCCAAGAGAGGTGAGATGGATGTTCAAGCCTCTAATTTGAAGAATTCAAACTCTTCTCTTCCAACTCTTCCTCTTTAATTCTCCAATTCCTCAAGAAAACCTTGAAAGAAAGCAAGGTTCTAATTCTACTTAACTTTGCTTCAAGAAATGAAATTTAAGTTCTTAGAAGAGTATAAAGCATGGAAGAAACTTACCAAAAATCAAGTCCTTCCTCCTATTTCCTTTCTTCTTTCTCTTCTTCTTCTTCCTCTTCCTCTCGTCCTTTTCTTTTTCTTTTCCCCCTTGGCCGAATCCTCTATTTTCTTAGCTCCAAGGTTTTCTTTTTGGTGGTCTTTTAGCTTATGGCCGAATAGTTCAAATGAGAAGTGGCCTAATGCTTTAAGGGTTCTCGGGTGGGATTTGTTTCTTCTATTTCAAGTTGGTCCCATGCTCCAATTAGGAGCTTCCACATGGTCCCATATATGCCTAAGTCTTCCAGTTTGAAGCTTTTCAAGTTTTTCTCCCAAGGTTCTTCCTTTTCTTTTCCTTTGGTCGGCTAGTATACCCTGTCTCACATACCATTGGTTCCAAATTTCTTCAAGCCACCTACCCTTATTGACTTTCGGCTAAGCATGATGTTTGTCCAAATTTAT
Organism: Pouteria glomerata; assembly: GCA_035590655.1. Classification (NCBI taxonomy): domain Eukaryota; kingdom Viridiplantae; phylum Streptophyta; class Magnoliopsida; order Ericales; family Sapotaceae; genus Pouteria; species Pouteria glomerata. Next base: position 5,239 of record JAVXUM010178825.1, read on the forward strand.
TTGCTCTCCATGGTTCAATTGAGAGGATTTCTTTCTAGTTTGGTCTACTCCTAACCCTTTCTCAAATGGTTTTAGTCACAACTCAACTAGTTTTCCTAGTTTTGGTCCACATCCAACCAATTCTTCCATGTTGCTCTCTAGTCTTCCAAACTTCCCTTTAGTCACCCGAATGCCCCTTTATCCAAATATCCTCACATGGCTTCTTAAAGTCTTCCAATTTAAATACATGGGACCCACCCACATAAATGGCTTAACTAATGAGCCACCAAAAGAAGACAAATGCACCAAAGAAGACAAAACCTAAGACATTTCAGCTAACTTTTTTCCATGGACCAAATTCCACTTTTTGTTTCCTATTTGGCCGGCCACCTCACTTTCCTTAACATATATATATATAGCACATGGTCCAAATTAAGGTGAAATTGGTCAAAATTAAGCCATTCTTTGCCTTGGTCAAAATTAGAATTCAATTTCGACTAAACTACACTAACTAGCCGGCCATTCCTCTCCCAAATTTGGTTGGACACTTTTATCCTTCAAGCTTGGTCATATTTCATGCAATTAACACTTAAGCTATATTCCTTCAACACTTGAACCACATTACAGTACTAACATTACACTAATGTTAGCTTACTTAGTTTTTGAATTCCAAACATGCTCACATTTAATTCTAACACTAGGTTAAAATCAAGAACACATAATCATCTCCAAAGCATATTAAATCCATAGATCAAATACGTTCCAAATTTCGAGCTCAATTTCATTAAAAAGTTAGGGTATTACAAGTCTGGGGGTTTAGTTATATCTAGAGTCTCTTTCTAGTCTTTGTAATCATAATCTCATCATATAATGCTTCTGTTTATGATGATCATACTAATACAACCCTAAATGCATATGATGTACTAAATGTGAGTTGTCAAGCCTAGCTTGTGTGTGCAAGTGTTGTAATAATTTAAGTTTTTGTATTAATATAAATTGATAGTTTTTAACATACATTTTTACATAGAAAGACTTGAACTTGAGACAGTGCAAGTGGATGGAGTACATGGATGATTATGATTTTGACTTGCACTACCATCCAGGTAAAGCCAATGTAGTGGCAGATGCGCTGAATCGCAAAACTATAAGTGCCGTGGCCAGTCTGGTGGTGAAAGAGTGGGAGATGAGGGGTGTCGTGAATGAGTTTGCCTTAGCACTTGAAGAAGAGACAGAGAGAGGAGTACTATATTCTTCTGTTGTCTACCCAGCCCTCATTCATAAGGTGATTGAAGCCTAAAAAGAGGACACTGAGGTTAAAGAACTCCGGAAGAAAATAGAAGGGTTGGTGTCAGACTAGGTAATAGAAGATGAGGTACTTAAATATCAAGGCAGAATCTTTGTACCCTCCATCGCTAAAAGTGACGTCCTGAAAGAATTCCACTACTCAAAAGTAGTAGTGCACCCTGAGGGTACAAAGCTGTACCATGACTTGAAAAGAAAATTTTACTGGGCCAGGATGAAGAGAGATGTCGCCGAGTTTATAGAAAAGTGCTTAACTTGTCAACAGGTAAAGGCGGAGAATCAAAGGCCAGCGGGGCTATTACAACCTTTGCCTGTAGCAGAATGGAAGTGGGAGCACGTAACAATTGACTTCGTGTCTAGGTTGCTAAGAACGAGAATGAGCTATGATGCCATATGGGTGATCGTTGATAGACTGACAAAGTCAGCTCACTTCTTAGCTATGAAGAGGACAAACTCCCTAGATTCCCTGGCCCGGTTGTACATTAGAGAAGTTGTAAAGTTACATGGCACGCCAGTCTCCATTGTCTCTGACCAAGATCCTCGTTTTATTTCCCGTTTCTGGAAAAGTTTCCAAACAACTATGGGGATGGATTTATGTTTTAGTACATTCTTTCATCCCCAAACCGATGGCTAAACAGAAATGACCATTCAAGTGCTTGAAGATATGCTCCGAGCTTGTGTCTTAGACTTTCAAGGGAGTTGGGAGGATCATTTGTCACCAGGGGAATTCGCCTACAATAACAGCTACCAAGCCAGTATTGGCATGGCTCCATTTGAAGCCTTGTATGGTAGGCCTTATAGATCCCTGGTGTGCTGGACACAAGTCGAAGAGGCAGCTATTATGGGATTGGAATTGGTTCGGGAAACAAATGATAAAGTAAAACTCATTAGGCAACTGTTAGAGACAGCCCGGAGCCGACAGAAGAGTTATGCAGACCAACAGAGGCGACCATTGGAGTTTCAAGTGGGAGACCGTGTTTTTGAAGGTGTCATCCCATAAAGGGCACTTTTGCTTTGGCAAACGAGGAAAGTTGTCTCCCTGCTACATTGGCCTGTTTGAGATACTGGCTCGGGTAGAAAAGGTAGCCTACAGACTGACGCTGCCACCACAACTATTAAGAGTACACGAAGTGTTTCACGTCTCTATGTTGCGAAAGTATGTTCCGAACCCCTTACATGTGTTGAATTGGGCCGAGATGGAAGTCGACTTAGATGTCAGATATGAAGTGAGGCCAGTTCAAATTTTGGACCCTCGGGACCAAGTGTTCTAAGGCAGGATCATTCATTTGGTTCGAATGCTATGGAAGCATCATGGCGTTGAAGAATCCATGTGGGAGCGTGAAGCAGAAATGCGAGAACGGTACCCCCAGTTGTTTTCTTAAATTTTGTAGCCTTTAAATTGTAGTGGTAGTGTAATAAAATTTTGAGGACGAAATTTTTATAAGGAAGGAAAACCATAATACCCTGGATTCTTGAGATAAATGAAAATAACATTTGAATTGAACTTGGATGAGTTTAGGTGTGTAATGGGTACCTTGAGACCAAAACACGGTTGATTCAAGTGGTTGCTGGGAGGTCTTGAGGGTTCAAGCAGAATTCAGCCTCGATGGGCGGCCGAGCTGGCGTGTGCCCGAGAAAGACCCCCACGTGCGCCCGTGGTTACCTGCTACCACCAAGCCAAAATGGCTCTCGGCGGGCGCCCGAGCCCGTGCTCAGGCGGGCACCCGGGCTAGTGTGCGCCTAAGGAACTCTCCGCGGGCGCCCGAGCCACTTCAGTGTGCTCCTCTAGCTTTGTACGGCCATGTAAATTTTGAAAGTTTAATTTTGACCAAGTCAACACTAAACCATTTTGACCAAGCTTTGGTTATGGAAGGGGAGATGAAGTCTCGGCCAAGGAGGATTGGAAGACCATTACCTTTGTTTTATTCTCCATTTGGCTTTTGTGGAGTAGGAAATTAACATTAATTGTGGTGGGACGATGAGCATTCAATTTGGGAGACTTTGTGTTCTTCCATATATATATATATGGCATGAATTAGTGGTGGAAGGTGTTTTGGCCGGCCACTTAAGTGTATATAGATATATATATATATGTTGTTAGTTGAAAACTTACCATGTGAAAGATTGTGATTGGCTCTTGGGGAAACCATTTGGTTGGCGTAACCAATTTGGTTAGGAGAGTTTAAGGATTTTTGGTTGAAGAAGAACTAGTGGCCAACTAGGTGAAGGGAAGACAAGTCTTCCACGTGACTTCATGGGTGAAGGCATAAGTATTCAGCCCTTTGCTTTACACCATTCCAAGACTCACTAACACAACATTTGAGAGCTAAGTAAAGGAGAAAGAATATTCGGCCAAGAGAAGAAAAATGAAGAAAAGAAAGAAGGAAGAAGAAGAAGGAGGAAAGAAAATAGAAGAAGGAAAGCTTTTTAGACCATTGGTAAGTCCTCCATGCTCTAATTCTATTTGGAAGAAGGTTTATTTCCTCTCTAAATCTTGAAACTAAACTAAGAAGAAAATTGGTTTTCTTAAAGGTGTTATTAGAATTAAAGAGAAGGATAAGGAGTTTGAGAGAGGAGTTCATAACCTCAATTTGGAGTTCAAAGATTTGATTTCCATTTTTCTTGACACCCTTCAAGTTTTGGCCAAAGAATGAGAGGTAGGGAGATACATCACTTCCTTAATATGTATTTGATTGTAAATAATTCTTCTTAAGGAAATTCTTGTGTTGTGATGTGTTGAGGACTTATAAATGAATCATTTGGTAACCTAGGGTAGGTTGAGAGATGTCAACAACCTAGGTTCATGTGGTGGTAATTTGATGACCTAGAATTGATGGAAGTGAGGTTAGTAATCTAGGGGTGTGGAAATTAGTGGTGGTGACTTGAGAATTCAATAACTTACCCAACTTAACCCTAAATTGAAATCTGAAAATTTTGGTAACAATTGGTATCTTGAACCCTCATTTGAGCTTAAAAACTTTGTCCAATTGCATATGGAAAGTGTCTTGATTATTCTTGCTAAATTGTTAAGTTGTTGTGACATAAAGTGAACCATGGGAGGCACAAAATGTGGTAAAATGCTGCGAGTTTTCCCTTAGCAAAAACTGATTTTTTTTCTTGTTTAAAGTGATATATTTGAGTTGAAATTGATGTGGGTCAAATGGCATTGCATTTGGAAGCCATGTGCTATTTTAAGTAAATATTGCAACTTGATGAATAGTATATGATGATGGTTGAATGCAGTGATGATTGATGAACATAAGTGTGCTAAACAGATAAAATTTATTGATTTTGGATGGGGATAGTGGGGTACAGAAAATAGGAAGGGTCTTGAGATACCCTCGGGTTGGAAGACCCGAAACTTGCGCAGGGTTGGTGTTCATACCAGTAGATTAGTAGCCTACGAAATGATTCGTATATTTGGCGTAGCATTGCCCCGGACCGCGATCCTAAAGAATGATTCAGTGATATAATCGTGATTCATTTGGCGTAGCTTCGCCTTGGACTGAGATCCTAAAGCAGGATTGAGTTGTACCTACCCCAGTATTTGTGTGAAAGTGTGAAAAGATGGAAGTCGTATAAAGTGAAAACCTCAAACTCTTGCATGCTATTGAGATTCAGACATTGCTGCATTGTTCATAGATTATATCATTTGCTTACACCATGTTTAAAGTGCTCAATACTTTGCTTGTACATTATCCTCTTTGGTGATTGTGAGCCTTATGCATACATCATATACATATTATTGTGAAGTGTTGTGAGCACACGCATTTAGTGCTCACGCCCCTACAAATGCCATTACAGGACCCACACAGGGGAGACTAGACAAGCCTTGAGTCCAGCTAGGTGACTTGCAAGAAGTGTCGTAAAGTTTGGCTAGTTTTGCATTTTGATTGATGTATAATTGGAAGAGAATGGAAAGTTCCTGTAAAAGCCTATGTAAATTGGTTATGAGAGGAAAATGGCCCACAGCCGAGTGATGTATATATATTTTGCTTGGAGGGTATATATTTATTCTGACTTTTGGAAATGTAATGGCCTTAAGGCCGTTTATGGAACTTATTCTTTTAGCTTCACTTTAAGTTCAATGCTATTAGCTTATACTTGCTAAATTGATGAGAATATATGGTTTGATCGACGTTAGCTTTGTAGATGAATATTATACACAAGTTTAACTGTTACAGGTCCAGGTTTTAAACCATTTAGGCCTTTACATAGTATGGGAGGTTTTGTGGGTCCGTTGCGTGACAGCAGCGTTGCTCTGATGTTGTTAACCCGGTTTATCATGTAATGTGTGTCTTTCACTCAACCCCCGGGTCCCCGGGCTCGGGGCGTGACACCAACCCTGCGTAGGTTCTGGGACCTCAACCCGAGGGATCTCTAGCCCTTCCTATTTTCAATACCCCACAACTCCCCAACAAACAATCAACAACATTTCTTTTCTTTTCAATTAAATTACCAATTTGTTACTTGGTTGTCTCAAGTTCCAACATCAACATACTAACTTTCAGTGTAATGCAAATATATCAAATGAGCTTGAAATGTAATGCCAATCAAACCATACACTCTTCAACCTTAATACATCACTTTAAAATACAAAAAATTCAGATTTATTAGATGCATAAGTTGCAGAAATTCTGCACACGTAAGGCTCTGTTTGGCCACTTTAAGTTGAGCACAACACCACTTTAAAGCATGTATTTGTTATGCACTTTTTATGCACTTTTTACCAAAGTTCCTAGGCACAATTTAAGGTCCAAAAGTGTCCCAAAACAGGGGAAATTCCAGCAAACTAACAGAAATTCCAGCCTTTAGTTTAATGCTCAATTTGAGTGAATTTTAGGTCATCTAGTGTACCATTGTGCTCCAT
>JAVXUM010178977.1:0-11378 GCA_035590655.1 Pouteria glomerata
AAAGGTTGAATCAAGAATACCTTTTTCATCCATATTATACTTCAAAATAATTAATTGCTTTGGTTAGCTTTCAATATTGAAATCTCCTTCCGTATTACTTTTCTTTAAATTATTTAGTATTATTGCTGTTTCAATTCTAATTAAATTAAAATTCCGAAAGGATATTGTTAAATAAGAAAAACATCAAATTTAAATAACTGTTAGTTTAATAATAATATAGGAATAAAATAAATCTGGTAAACTTAGGATTAAAGCTGTAGGCTTCCTGTGGAGATGACCTAGGACTTATCTAGTTAAAACTACACCGCACACTCTTGCACTTGAGAGTATAAACCCTCTTCACATTTTGAGAGCGGTCAACAGGCACCTCAGGGGGCATTTCTCTGGCCCCGGCCATCTGCGGCACTTCGGCTGCCGCATTATGCTGTGCCTCCTGCTCCTGCTGGATGGAAGCAATAAGCATCGACTCCTGGATAGAAGCTCTTCCTCTGTCCCTGCCCCAGCCTCAGCCTCGCACACCTACTCCTTGTCTCGGTGGCATTCTACACATCACAACATGATAACCCACGATAAGTGCCACCAATAAAGCTACTCAAAGCTATACAACACGAGGCTAATAAAAGCACCTAAACACATAAGCATGTAACACAGAAGGCACATAAGCACGCAAAATGATATGCAAGACGTCCCATGTCCATGGGTGTTCTGACCTAAGCTCTGATACCATCCTGTCACGCCCCTAGCCCGGGGACCCGGGGGTGAGTGAATAACACACATAACATGAGAACACGGGTTAATCACATCAGAGCAACGCTGCGGTCACACAACGGACCACCCACAAAACCTTCCATACCATATAAAGGACTAAAGGGATTAAAAAACACTGGACTTGTCACAAGTAAACCTGTATATATTATTCATCCACCAATCTCACACCCACCACAATCATACATTCTCATACTCTAACTAGTGCAAACTAATAGTTATGAATTTAGGAGGCAACCAAAAACATAAGTTCCATATACGGGCCTTAAGGCCATTATATTTCCAAAAGATAACATCAATATACATCCTCCAAATCCAAAATCAATATACAGCACCGGCCCTTAGGCCATTTCCATCTATTAGCCACCATACATAAATCTTACATAACGTCCTATTTTCAACTACACATTTATCAAAATATAGAAATGGCTACACTTTTGCGACACTCCTTGTAAGATCATTTAGCTGGACTCAAGGCTCATCTGGTCTCCCTTGTGTGGGTCCTGCAATGTTATCTGTAGGGGCGTGAGCACTAAATGCGGGTACTCACGACACTTCACAACAATATGTATATGATGTATGCATAGAGTTATAATCACCGAAAAGATAATGTACAAGCCAGGTAACGAACATTTTAAACATGGTGTAAATAAGTGATATAATGCATGAACAAGATAGCAATTTCTGAAATCTCAATAACTTGCAAGAGTTTGAGGTTTTCACTTTATATCATTTCCATCTTTTCACACACAAACACCGGGGTAGGTACAATCCATCGTACTTTAGGGTCGCGACCCAGGGCGACGCTACGCCAAATTGTGCTTTAGGGTTGCAACCCAGGGCGACGCTACGCCAAATCGTGCTTTAGGGTCTCAGCCCAGGGCGACGCTACGCCAAATCAAACCACAGAATCATGCTTTAGGATCGAGGTCCAGGGCGACGCTACGCCAAATATACAAATCATTTTGCAGGCTACTAACCTACTAGTATGAACACTACCAACCCTGTACAGGTTCCGGGACTTTCGACCCGAGGGTATCTCAGCCCCTACTATTTTCCGTACCCCACTATCCCCGTTTAAAATTAACTCATTTTATCTTTTTAGCACACTTACATTCATCAATCACCATGGCATTCAACCATAATCATAGACCATACGTCAAATTATAACATTAACTAAAAAATAGCAAATGAGTTCCAAATATAATGCCCTTTGGACCACATCAAGTTCAACTCTAATACATCACTTTAACCAAGAAAAATTTCAGTTTTTGCTAAAAGAAAGCTTGCAGTATTTTTATTCATTTTTGCATTCAATAATTCAACTTAAGCCACAAAATTTAGAAATGTTGCAACAATGGTCAAGGCACTTTCCATGCACATTTAATTAAGGTCCCTGGACTTAATTGAATAAAGATGCTACTCATTATCAAAACAAGTTTCAGATTTTCAATTTAAGGCTAATTTGAGCAAGTGAATAAATTCTCAAATCCCCATAACTACTTTCAACACCTCTAGGCTACTAAATTCATTTCCATCAATTCCAAATCACCAATTTAACACCATGTAAGCCTAGGGTATTCATACATTTCAACTCACCCTAGATTATCAATTAGTTCATTTCTAAGTTCCAATACATCACAACACCAGATTTGTTTCAAGAAGATCATCCACAATCAAATACATATTAAGGAAGTGAGGTATCTCCCTACCTCTATCTCTTGGCTGAAATTTGAAGGCTTTCAAAGGAAGTGGAAAGCAACTCCTTTTTGGTTCCAAGGTGAGTTTATGAGCTCTTCTCCCAAACCCTTTCTCCTTTTCTTAAGGTCACTAACATCCTTCAAGAAAACCAAGGTTTCTTCTTAGTTTCTCACCACCACACAACTAGAATCAAAACCAAAGGTCTTTTAAGTGGAATTAGAACAATGAGGACTTACCAAGATGCAAGAAGTTTCCTTCTTCTACTCTTCTTCCTCCTTTCTTCTTCTTTCTCTTCCTTTTCTCCTTTAACCAAAGCTCTTTTCTTTTTGCTCACTTAGCTCTCAAAAGTTGTTTTGAAAATGTTTGGAATGGTGGAAAGCTTAAGGCCAATTATTTTTTACTCTTCTAGGGCAAGACTTGCCTTTAAATTTCCCTTTTGGTCCATTGATCAAGCTAGTTCCAATTCAACTAATTCTCCTTTAAGTTACTACCCAATTTAGTTACTCTAACCAATTTGTTGCTCAAGAGCCAATCAAAATCTTCCACTTGTCATCTCTTCAACTAGCAAAATACATATATACCTCTATATAACCACAAGGTGGCTGGCCAAGCTTTTCTCTCTCACAAAATATCTATATACAAGGTGCCAAAGTCTTCCCCATTTTAATGACAAGGGTCCCACCATCATTTAATGAAATTTTCCTACTCACAAAGCCAATTTAGCAAAAACAACAAAGGAATTGGTCTTCCAATTCCCCTTGGTCGAGATTTCCTCTCCTCTCCCATGACCAAGGCTTGGTCAAAATACCTTGGAGTTGACTTGGTCAAATTTCCACTTCACAATTCAAATGGCCAGACATAGCTGGGAGTCCACTGGACTAGCTCGGGCGCACGAGGGGAGAAATTCTCGGGCGCACGCAGCTCGGGCGCCCGCCGAGAAGGGTTTGTGCCTGGTTTGCTGCAGGCTTCCTCGGGCACACGACAGGGCTTCCCGCGGGCGCACGCCAGCTCAGGCGCCCGCCTGAGCATGGGCTCGAGCGCCCGCCGAGACCAGTTTTGGTCTGGACCTCCAACTTCACCTCATCACATGACCCTCTTAACTTTTGGTCTCCAAACACCCATTACACACCGAAACTCATCCGGGCTCAATTTAAATACCATTTTTATTCCTCTTGAGAACACAGGGTATCATAGTCTTCCCTCCTTACAAAAATTTCATCCTCGAAATTTTATTACATTATCATCAATATACAATTACATCCAAAAGTTACATTATTCAAGAAAATAACCCGGGGTATCGTTCTCCCATTTCGGCTTTACGTTCCCATATAGACTCTTCAACGCCGTGATGCTTCCATAACACTTGAACGAAAGGAATAATCTTACCCCTAAGCACCTGGTCTCGAGTGTCCAAAATTTGAACTAGCCTCACTTCATACTTAGCATCAGAGTCTATCTCCAACTCTTCCTAATTCAACACATGTGAGGGGTCCGGAACATATTTCTGTAACAAGGAAACGTGAAACACCTCGTGTACTCCCGAGAGTTGTGGTGGCAGTGCCAATCTGTAGGCTACCTCTCCTACCCGAGCCAATATTTCAAACGGACCAATGTAGCAGGTAGACAATTTCCCTTGCTTGCCAGAGCGGAATTGCCTCTTGCGGGGTGATACCTTCAAAAACACGTGATCTCCCACTTGAAATTGTAAAGGTCGTTTATGCTGGTGCGCATAACTCTTCTGTTGGCTCCGGGCAGTCTCCAACCGTTGTTGATCAGTTTTACTTTCTCATTTGTTTCCCGAACCAATTTCAGTCCCATAATAGCCGCCTCTCCAACTTGTGTCCAGCACACTGGGGATCTACACGGCCTACTGTACAAGGCTTCAAATGGAGCCATGCCGATATTGGCTTGGTAGCTATTATTGTAAGCAAACTCCACCAGTGGCAAATGATCCTCCCAACTCCCTTTAAAGTCTAAGATACAAGCTTGGAGCATATCTTCTAACACCTGAATGGTTCTTTCTGTCTGGCCATCACTCTGGGGATGAAAAGTAGTACTAAAACACAAATCCGTCCCCATAGCTGCTTGAAAACTCTGCCAGAAGTGGGAAACAAAATAGGGATCCCGGTCAGAGATAATAGAGACTAGCGTGCCATGCAACTTCACAATTTCTCTAATATATAATCAAGCCAGGGAATCTAGGGAATCCGTCATCTTCATAGCTAAGAAGTGAGCTGACTTTGTCAATCTATCCATGATCACCCATATGGCATCACAGCTCCTTTTGGTTCTTGGTAGCCCTGACACGAAGTCCATAATTACGTGCTTCCACTTCCATTCTGCTACAGGCAAAGGTTGCAATAGCCCTGCTGGCCTTTTATGCCCCGCCTTTACCGACTGGCAAGTTAAGCATTTCTCTATGAACTCCGCTACTTCCCTCTTCATCCCGGCCTAGTAAAATTGCCTCTTTAAGTCGTGATATATCTTTGTACCCCCAGGGTGTACTGCTAGCTTAGAGTAGTAGAATTCTTTCAAGACATCATTTCTAACAGTTGAGGGCATAAAGATTCTGTCTTGGTATTTTAGTACTCCATCTTCTATTGCCCAATCTGACTCCCACCCTTCTAGTATCTCCCTTAAGTTTTTAGTTTCGTCGTCTTCCCTTTGGGCTTCAATTACTTTGTAAATCAGGGCTAGATAGGCAACAGAAGAAGCTAGCACTCCCCTTTCTGTCCCTTTTTTAAGTACCAAGGCAAACTCATTCATGACTCCCAACATCTCCCACTCTTTCACTGCAAGACTAGCCACGGCACTTCTAGTTTTGCGACTCAGCGCATCTGCCACTACATTGACTTTATCGGGATGGTAGTGCAATTCAAAATCATAGTCTTCTATGTACTCCATCCACCTGTGCTGCCTCAAGTTTAAGTCTTTCTGTGTAAAAATGTACTTCAAACTCTTATGGTCAGAAAAGACTTCGAACTTTTCACCTTACAGATAGTGCCGCCAGGTCATGAGGGCAAAAATCACAACTGCGAGCTCCAAATCATACACGGGGTAATTCTTTTCATGAGTCTTTAACTGCCTGGAGCCATAAGCTACCACCTTTTTTTTTTGCATCAGGACATATCCCAAGCCTTCCCGTGAAGCATCACAGTAGATTGAGTATCCTGCCCCTCTCTCCGGGACGATGAGTACTGGGGCAGTGGTCAGTCTTCTTTTGATTTCTTGAAACGCCTACTCACAGGAGTCACTCCATTCAAATTTTACCCTTTTTCTAGTTAATTTAGTCAACGGAGCTGCTAACCGTGAGAAATCTAGCACGAATCTACGGTAGTACCCAGCTAACCTGAGGAAACTCCGTATCTCAAATACAGTCCTGGGTTGAGACCACTCCATAACTGCCGCAATCTTGGAAGGATCTACGGCCACTCCTTCCTGAGTTACTACATGCCCCAAAAACTTGACTTCTTTCAGCCAGAAGTCGCATTTGCTTAGTTTGGCATATAGTTGATGCTTCTTCAGTTGCTGGAGTACTAGTCATAGGTGTTGTTCATGTTCCTCCTCAGACTTGGAGTATACCAAAACATCATCTATAAACACCACGACAAATTTATCTAGAAACTCCTAGAAAACCCAGTTCATCAAATCCATAAAGACTACCGGAGCATTTGTCAACCCAAACAGCATCACCAGGAACTTGTAATGGCCATATCGAGTCTGAAAGACTGTTTTGGGGATATCTACGTCCCGAATATGCAACTGGTGATAACCGGACCAAAGATCAATTTTAGAAAATACAACAGATCCCTTCAACTGGTCAAACAAGTCATCGATCCTCGGTAGTGGGTATTTATTCTTAATCGTGACACGATTGAGCTTCTGGTAGTCTATACACATCCGAAGCGTCCCGTCTTTTTTGGCAGCAAATAGTGTCGGAGTACCCCAAGGCGAGGTACTCGGCCTAATAAAGCCTTTAGCTAATAAGTCTTCCAACTGAGTTCTCAACTCCTCCAACTCAGCTGGTGCTAACTGGTAGGGGGGAATAGAAATGGGCTCCGTGTCCGGAACCAGATCAATACAGAATTCTACCTCTCGCTCTGGTGGCAACCCCGATAAGTCATCCGGGAACACTTCGGGGAATTCACTTACTACTTGTGGCAATTTGACTCTTTGTCTTTTATTCTCTTCCTCTACCACCAAGCAAGCAAACAGGGCACATAAATCAGTTTTCCTTTGGCCATTCCAAGAAGACACATCAGGCAATGTACCTTTGTCTGCAAAGAAGCGGATCGGGGTTCCTTCAGGGGTAGATAAGGTCACTCTATGGTCATAACAATTAATTTTTGCTTGGTAGGACACTAGCCAGTCCATCCCAAGAATCACATTGAAACCCCTTATCTCTAACACGATTAAGTCACAGTTAGACACCAGTTCACTCCCATCAAACACATCCTCCACCCGCAGTTCACATCCCTTCCACATAGTAGCCAAAGAAGAAAACCCCGCTACTGGTGTCTCAACATGCATCAACAAATCTATAGAAGTGACCACTAAACCCAATGCAGATACAAATTGAGAGGAGATAAAAGAATGAGAAGCACATGTATCCAATAAGATAGTAGCAGATGAAGAATAAACCCAAAAAATACCTCAGGGAACCATGGGCTTTGCTGGCGCTTCCTGCTGTGCCACAGCAAAAACTCGCCCCTGTGTCTGTGAACCCTGGGGTCTGCCACCTCTCTGTCCCTGAGAAGTTCCCCGCTAAGGCTAGGTCATCCCACTTTGTGCTACTCCAGGTGGGGGACTCTCTGCTGAAATGGTGGCTGCTGCACAGACGCTGAGGAATGGCTGCTCTAGAAATTCTGACCCCCGGGCTCCATCCTCCCTCCAACTTCGCCTATGGGCTGCAGAAAATACCTCTGAATGTGGCCTGCCTGCCCGCACCGGTAACATAACCAGTTGTCCACCATCAGTCCACTGCTGGGCCTGCTGGCCGATCCCCGTTACCCCAATAATGGGCACTCGGACCTCATGTGCCCCGGCTAGTGACAGTGGTAGCAAAGAGGCTATCCAGGGGCCGATCCCTCTCCCCTCCTTGTCTGCCTGGAGGCCGCACTGCCTGACTAGGGCGGATGTCCTTGGGAGGTGGATGCACTGCCCTTGAATCTCTTCTTACTCTCCCCCTCCTGCTGGCTCCCTATACCCCGACCACGCCGGCCCTCGATCATCGTTCTGGTCTCATTCAAATCGGCCTCCACTGCCATAGCCCGGTCTACTAGCGTATCATAATCATTCAAGCCAAGGGGCACAATTCTGTTTCTCAACGCGGGCTTTAATCTCCTTTCAAAATTCCTGCACTTTAGACGTGTCGTGGGGATTAATTCAAGTGCATACTTGGATAGGACGGTGAATTTCCTTTCATAGTCCAATACTGTCATGTTGCCCTGAATCAGATTGGCAAACTCCCTTCTTTTGGTATCTTATAGGGCTTGGGGAAAGAAATGATTCCGGAATCGTTCCTTAAATTGTTCCCATGTGAGGTTCTTCACTCTGCCTGTCTCCTTCACATAATCCTACCAAGCTGAGGCCTTGCCTTCCAACTGAAAAGTAGTCAAAGCTATCCGTGTAGCGGGCTCAGTAATCTCCATTGCCACCAGTATCTTCTCACAGTGGTTGATAAATTGCTCGGCCACCTCCGTATCCACCACGCCATCATATATAGGAGGCTTCATCCTCTGAAACTTCTCTAGGGTCGTGGCACTTGTTTGCTCTTGTGGCAGTGGTCCTGCCCTTGCTCCGCCAGCCAAGGCTACCATGGCTACAACTATTTGCTGGAAAAAGGCTCCGGCATCAGCAACTGCTGGCTGGGGTGCTACTGGCACTCCAGGGGGTACTTCTCTAGCCCCGACCATCTGCGGCACTTCGGCTGTCGCACTATATTGTGCATCTTGCTCCTGCTGGATGGAAGCACTATGCGCAGGCTCCTGAACGGGAGCCTTTCCTCTGCCTCGGCCCCGGCCCCGGCCTCGGCCTTGACCCCGACCTCGGTCTCGCACACCTATTTTTTGTCTTGGTGGCATTCTACACATCACAACATAGGAAACTAAGACAAGTGCCACCAATAAACACAATCGAAGCTAAATAGCACAAGTCGAATAAAGAACATATAAACACATACGCATATATCAAGTATGTCACATAATCATGCATGATGATATGCAAGACGTCTTGTGTCCCTTGGTATTCTGACCTAGGATCGGATACCATCCTGACACGCCCTAAGCCCGGGGACCCAGGGGTGAGTAAAACACATATAAAACATGATACCTCGGGTTAACAACATCAAAGCAACACTGCAGTTACACAATGGACCCATAAAACCTCCCCTCCTATATAACGGACTACAGGGTTTAAACCTGGACTTGTCATGTATAAACATGTGCATAACATTCAATCTCCCAATCCAACATCCACCAAAATCATACATTCTCATCCCCTAACTAGGGTAAACTGATGAATCTAGTAGGCAACCCACGAGCATAAGTTCAATATATGGGGCCTTAAGGCCATTACATTTCCAAAAGATAAAATAATACACGTCCTCCAAATCCAGACTCAATATACATCATCGACCCTTAGGCCATTTGCAAGCTATAACCAACATATATTCAATTATACATTCATCCAATTACAAAATTAGCAAAATTTTGCGGTATCCTTCGCAAAATCACCTAGCGGGACTCATGGCTCGTCTAGTCTTCCCCTGTGTAGGTCCTGCAATGGTATCTGTAGGGGTGTGAGCACTAAATGCGGGTGCTCACGACACTTCATAATAATATGTACATGATGCGTGCATGAAATTCATAAGCACGAGTAACGAACATGTTCAACATGGTGTAAGCAATTTATATAAACTATGAACAATGTAGCAATCTCTGTAATCTCAATTCGCATACAATAATTTAAGGTTCTTACTTTATATTGTTTCCATCATTTCACACACAAACACTAGGGTGGGTACCAGTCAATCGTGCTTTAGGGTCATATGCCCAGGGCGACGCTACGCCAAATCGTGCTTTAGGGTCTCAGCCCAGGGTGGTGCTATGCCAAAATGAATCACAGAATCGTGTTTTAGGATCGAGGTCCAAGGCGACGCTACGCCAGATATACAAGTCATTTCGTAGGCTACTAACCTACTGGTATGAACACTAACCAACCCTGCGCAGGTTCCGGGACTTTCGACCTGAGGGTATCTCAGCCCCTACTATTTTCCGTACCCCACTATCCCCGTCAAAATCAACCAATTTTATCTTTTTAACATACTTATGTTTACCAATCATCATTGCATTCAACCATCACCATATATCACATCTCAAAGGTCAATATTTGCCCAAAATAACACCACTCCATTTTCGTCTCAATTACATCATTTCAAACAAAAAAAAAATATCTATTTTGGTTTAAGAAAAACCGGTAGCACATCTCCACATTCTTTGTATCCCATAGTTCATGTAAGCCACAACAATTGAGAAAGTTTGCAAAAATGATCAAAGTATTTCTCATGCACATGCAAACAAGTTTCTATGCTTAAGTGAAGGTTCAATATACCACTTAACACCAAAAACTTCCATGTTTCCTTTTAAGGTTGAATTAAGCAAAGTAATGAAATTTCAAGTTACCATAACCACTTTCAACATCACCATGCATCTCCATCAAATTACCAACCTCACAACTTACAAGTATAGGTTAGTCAATCACCCTAAATCAACAAAGAGTTCATTTCTAGGTTCCATTGCATCTCAACACAAGATTTGCTTTTGAGGAGATCATTTGCAACTAAATACATAACAAGGAAGTGAGATATCCCCCCTACCTCTCTCTCTTGGCCGAAAGTTGAAGGTGTTCAAAGAGAGTGGAAATCAAGCTCTTTTTTATTCCAAGGTGAGTTTGTGGTCTCTTCTTTCAAATCCTTTCCTCTTTGCTTAAAATCACCAATTATCCTTCAAAAACGTTTTACAAGTTCTCTTAGTTCATTTCTACAACAAAAAGACACTAATCTTCTTCTAGAGGACATCTAGAGCTAGGAGAACTTACCACACGTTCAAGGGACTCTCTTTCTTCTCTTCTTCTTTCTCCTTTCTTCCTCTTTCTCCTTTCTTCTTCCCCACTTGGCCGAGTGTTCTTTTCTTTTCTCAAAGCTAGCTCTCAAGTGTTCACTCCTACTTTGTGTCTAAGTGTTTTGCTCTTCCTTTTTCCTTTGCCTTAGCAGAGTAACATATATATTTGGTCCTCTAAGTGAGTAGATCACGTGAAAGACTTGCTTTCCTTCTACTTAGTTGGCCACTAGTTCCATTTCAACTAAATTGGTTAGCCAAACTAAATAGGGCTCTTAAGAACCAATCATAAGCTTCCACATGGCTTTTCTCCAACTAGCACGACATATACATATATCTATATAACCCTCAAATAGCCGGCCAACCCATCCTTCATTACACTTTCCTCTCTTATATACATGTATACACAACGTAACAAAGTCTCCCTAACTTAATTGCCTTGGTCCCACCATATTTAATGTAAATTTCCTACCCACAAAAGCCAAAGTAGCAAGAAAACAAAGGAGTTGGTCTTTCAATTGTTGTTTGGCCGAACCTCCTCTCCCTTCCCATGGTCAATACTTGGTTAGAAGTAATGGAGGTTGACTTAGTCAAATTCCAAACTTCTCCATTCAAGTAGCCGGATTAGGGTGAAGCCTACTGGCTTCACTCAGGCGCACAAGGGGGAACCATCTCGGGCGCCCGCCGAGAGCACACTTGTGCTGGGAAAGCTTGACCCACTGATGCAAACAAGGTGGAAATTGCACAAGAAGGCCCAAAGGACGAGTTGGAGCTAAGTCCAAATGTGGTACAAGG
>JAVXUM010179010.1:0-11377 GCA_035590655.1 Pouteria glomerata
CAAAATTATGAGTCGACTCACATTTGCTTAAATTGTGCAACTTCAGGAATGTCCAAATTAAGATATATTTTTATTGTTGATGTGCTTGCTAAGGTTGTTTTGTCTACATAAAAGAGATAGGATTTCAAAAAAAAGTTAATAATAAGAAAAATAAGATTGGCATATTGTAATGGAACTACTGAGAGTTCTTTAGCTGTTTGCTTACTATTGAATGCCCGAACTATTATGCCTGCAAAGACAATAATTACTGGTCCATTCTTAGCAAGTTGCAGTGCATAGTTTTCATTGAATTACAGTGTAATGTCACTCTATAATGTGACAAAGATGTTGTTAATGCTAAAATATAATTAAAAAAATGTGTTGAAATCAAATAGGGCAGTTGTGTCGCTATGAAATAAAAACATATTATATGGTAAGATGAGTTTACTTTGCATCTTAAATCTCTAAGTTCTTCTTCACGACTAAATTTCTCTTGCTATAAGTTTGGCCTAAGTGATCGATTGAGATAAGCTGGCCAATAGCATCTTCAAGGAAAGTTTTTTTTTTTTTTATTACAATTCAGTTAAATAAAATGGAAAATAACTATCAAAAAGATTTTGTAAAGATATTTGAGTGAGTACCAGTTAGGCAATGGTCATTAACTAATCTGTCTTCCACTGTTCGATAAGTCACAAACTTGAATTTATTAAGAGGTGAAAATTCTCCAAACTAAAAAATCACACAAAGTAAAAAATAATCATGCCAAGAAAATAACGAGGAAACCCTTTCACAGGGAGAAAAACCTCTATTAACAACAATTCCTACTATCAACGGGTTACAAGATTTTACTTAGACTCTCTGCGAATCACTCGTACGAATCTTTTCGCAATCTTGCTCGACTCACTCGACAAACCCTACAAGTAGGACTTTCTGCTTCGCACAGAAAGACTCAAGTACAATGAACAAATCAAGAACAATTCTAGAGAAAGAACGCTCAAGCTCACAAGAATAAAATCTCTCTCTAATTCTCTATATTATGTCCCCCACATCCATACTCTTCATTAAGGCTGGGTACATATATATAGAGTTACAAAGGTTGCCCTAATTTGGCAAAATAGGAAATTAAATCGAAATAGGAAATCGAAAGGTCGAACCCTCGCCCATCCTGCGCCTAGCCTGCGCAGCTCACTGGAATTCTGCGAAGTTCAAATTCTCAACGGGCGCACCCGCGTGCTCCCAGCGGGGTGCCTGCGCCTTCAAGGCGCACCGGCGTGCTCCCAGCGCCGTGCCTGCGTGGTACACTGGAATTTTTCCGCGTGAACTGTTTGTATCCTACTTTGATTAGAAATCTTTGTTGACTTGAATTAGGTAACTTCCAGGTCTTTGAACAAATATTATTCTGATTTCTTCCAATTAATCTTTATTCTTTAGGAACATCAATGGATTTAGAATTCTTGTTCAGATTGGAAACTTGACGGTTTTGGAACTCTTTCTTCAAATCTAGAAATATTTGGATTGCTAGATTTAACTTAAAATTTTGTATGGAGTTGCCATAAAAAAAAAAAAAAAAACTTTACAAGTATTTTATACTCAAACCCCATTAGTTTGGAAACCCATTTCTATTATTCAAGCATGACAATCCTCTATTCTAGTATGTGCTTCAAGGGCTGTTGGTCTGTCAAAATTAGAAATTTCCTGTTTGCCTCCAAAGTCAGACTGCTTCCACAATGGCAAACAATTCCTTACACAGACACTCCAACTCTTCTTAGCTGGTCCCAATGCCTTGCAGAAACATGCTATTAGATGCCCACTTCTATAATAGCACTATGCCAATTTTAGTGTCACTGGCATCATTATGGACCTCAAGCTGTTCTTGAAAATCTGGCATGACAAGCACGGGTGTTTTGGCCATTGTATGTTTTAGAGTGTCAAATTTCTTGATTTCTTCTGTTATCCACTGAAACTTTCCTTTCTTTAACATGTTGGTAAGTGACCTTACAACCAAACCATCATGTTCACAAACTTGTCGTAGCAGTCAGTGAGACCTAAGAGACTGCATAGTTCTATGCTGTTTTTAAGTAGTGACTAAGTTCACATTGTTTCTACTTTTCGCGGATCAACCTTAGCATCTTCACTTGTGACCATATGACCCAAGTACTCCACCTCCTCTTGAGTAAAAGCACATTTTGAAGGTTTAATGAAAAATTAATTTTCCACAGAATTTCAAGGACTTGTCTTAAATGGTGGAGATAATCATTTCAATTCTTCAAGTAGACAAGAATATGATCGAAAAAGACTGAGACAAATTTCCATAGGAAAGGCCTGAAGATTTCATTCATGGCCACTCGGAATGTTGATGGGGCACTACATAGGCCAAAAGGCATTACTAAGTTTTCATAATATACTCTTTATGCTTACGGAAGGCTGTCTTATGAATGTCAAATCCTGCACACAAATCTGGTGGTATCCTACCCTTAATTCAAGTTTTGTGAAGATGGTTAATCCCCTAAGTTCATCTAATATGTCATCGATAGTAGGGATTGGAAATCTATCCTTGATTGTGGTTTTGCTAAGCACTCGATAATCTGTGTAGAAGTGCTATGATTTGTCTTTCTTCTTCACCAATAGAACTAGTGAAGAAAATGGGCTAATGCTGGGCTTATCAGTCCATTACTCAGTATTCGCTGACTTAGTTCTCAATCTCCGTTTTTTGGAAGTAGGCGTACCTATAAGGGGCCAAATTAACAACTTGGCCCTTACTTTTCAAATTTATCAATGCTTTACGTTTTTCCAAAACAATGCAGTACTCATGTAGCAACTGCTGAATGTCTTTGGATATTTTATGTAAACTTACTATCCCCATTGAAATCTCCGTGCTGTCATTGTTGCATGGCTACATTGCAATCTGAATTGCATAATGGTGGGCCTTTGATTGACACAACTTTTGAAAGGTGTTGATCCCTATCCATTTGCAGCTAGATATGTTTACATAACCAACATTAAATATTGGTCCTTCTATTGAACTCTAGTCATGCTTTCATAGTTGCAGATAAAATTCCCAAGTTTTTGTAGCTATTGTACACCCAATGCGAGTTCTATTTCAGCTAGTGGCGAGGAGTAAAAGTCCACATGCATTCTCAGGCTTTGGATTTTAATTGGGACAAATTAGTACTGCTCCTTACAGACCAACTTTTCACTATTAGCAACCCAGAAGGCTTGATTGTTGTAATTGGTAAATTTAGACTTCGTCCAATTACTAAAATGATGAAGTTATGCATCGAACCATTATCTAACAACATTGTAATTTACCGGTTGTCGACCTATGCTGCAATCCTTAATGTCCTCGGTTTGTTGGTACCAGCCAAGGCATGGAGGGAAATTTTTAGATCACATTCTTAATCTATGGGCTCTTTATATTCATTATCGTTTTGGTACGAATCTTCATCGGATGAGTATCGTGCTTCTTCAATAAGAAAGGATTGAGCAACTTTGTACCTGTGTCCTAGAATAAACTTCTCGTTGCAATTGAAACAAAGCTCTCTCTTATTTCTTTTAGATTTCATCCCACGACAGCCTTTTGACTATCGGAGGCACGGGTGTCCTTATTTTTGCTTGTTTTGAACCTTGTGAACTATTTGAAGGGAATAGGCTGACTAGTGAATCCTTTCATGCTCATGTTGTGTAACATAGATAAGTGTTTATCCTTCAAGCGGGAGTACTCCACTGCTTGTTTTACTGTGCGTGGCCTGAATATCTTAACTTCTGCAGCAATTTCTGGTTTAAAGCCACCCAACAAGGACTTCTTCCTGCTAACCTTTGACGTGAGTTGCAAGCCTTTCAAAGGCTATTTGATAATCGCTAGTGCACCAGTTTGCTTGATCTT
This sequence comes from Pouteria glomerata, assembly GCA_035590655.1. Classification (NCBI taxonomy): domain Eukaryota; kingdom Viridiplantae; phylum Streptophyta; class Magnoliopsida; order Ericales; family Sapotaceae; genus Pouteria; species Pouteria glomerata. The sequence goes on from JAVXUM010179010.1 coordinate 3,863, forward strand.
CATTAGTGCCTCAGATTTAGTAGGTCCAAATCCGTTAAGTATCTCAGATTTAAAGTGCCTCCAACGAAATTCGCGTTATTGATTCTTGTCAACCTTTGATACCTACTACCACCACCGATTGGTCTCTCACTTAAGGAAGAGTACAACATAAACAAGTAATGACTAGCACAAATAGCATCGAGGTTTGCCACAGATATGCCAACCAAGAATAAGACAACGTTGCCTTAGATTTCATGTGCACTCAAACATAGCAATAAGGGACAAGTAGTTAAGGCAATGATAACAACACAACACAGCTGGCCATAACATTAAACAATGCTAATTAGAATCAGGCAGCATAACAACAACTGAGAAGCAGTTGGGTTTGTTCGAACAACAAGTAGGATAGCAGTTAGACAATGCGGTTGCTACCAATGCATAGCAACAGTTAGGACAATTAGCAGTTGCATAGGCGGATGGTTAAAATTGTCTGTGAAGGCAACTATGTAACTTCAGACAGTGGTTATTGACAGTTAGCTATATCTTAAAGGTAATTAGGGACATTTTGGGTGGGAAATTTCTATTATTTATGAGACATAACAGTTGTATAAACCATTTAAGTTGAGGAGATAAAGATTAAATTTCTTTCAGATTAGTGTTTGTACAATTTTCTATTCAAAAATAGACTTAGCTTAGCCAGCCATTTTAGAAAATGCCTTTTTAAAACGGTGCTGTAAGGAATTGTAAAAGTTCAGAATTCACTTTGGAAAGAGTCGTTTTGGAAAATGCCTTTTGAAAAGATGTTTTTAGAAAAACTTATTGAACTGAATTTTTCTGAAAGCACTCTTTAAAATAGTACTTTCTCAACTAATATTGCTTTTTCAAATACTGAACACTCATCAACATTCAACTAATTAGCTCAACCAAAAATAAAAAAGAAAAAGGTCATGGTATGTACCGTATGGTATGGAATTCGACTAGGGTTGTTTCTTAATTTTTTGGTTGCTTGGCTTCAACAGGTGGACCGCCGATTGCTATGGTGGCAATGGGAATAATTTAACCAGGTTTAGCTTATCTATATCCCATCTTATGAATAGAAAACTAAGCTATTCTCAGTTTGGAAGTCTACGGTGGCATTTAGTTTGATTTTTTATTTTTTATTTTCTGTTTTCTATTTTATGTGTTTTATGTTCTAAAAATTCCAAAACATAAAAATAAAAAATGTTGTTTTCTTTCTTGGGAGTTAAAAATACTTAAAATGATTTTTTGCCATTTTTTATTCTATGTGTAAACTCATTTTCTGTTTTCTAAAACAAAATTTGAAAATACAAGTGACCAAATGCGCTTTAAATTGTTTTCCTTGTTTTCAAAAAATCAAAAATGAAAAATGAGCTCAAAACAGAAAATAAAAAACAAAAACTGAAATCAAAAAGTAGAAAAACAAATCAAATGAGGCTTAAATTTTTTTAAAATTTTAAAAAAAGGTTCTAAAAGTTCTTAACTTTATTCAATTAAATTTTATTACGTGTCACTTTTACACTTATTATTATTCTTTTTAACTTTTTTTGTAACTCCAAATGCCGGTAATAGATTGAAAATTTCTATCTTATTTCTGTTTTATTTAAATAATTAATTTAACGCATTAATTTTAATTTTTATAATGCATTGAAGTTCAAGTTAAGATAATTAAAACTTTAACTCGTTTTACACGTATATCAAAATTTAATTCTTTTTTCTACAGATTTGGGGGGCATCCGGTGCAACAATTCACCGTCTTATTAAATGATGCAATTTTCAGCCCTTGGATCATTTTAATAGTGAATAAGAAGGATAACAGCCAAAAAAAAGGGGGGGAGACCAACAAAGAAAAAAATCTAACTGCATAATAATAATTAAAAAAAAAAAATCTAAGAGTACTTCTAATGTAAGTGCCTATTTGAAAAGAATGAATTTCTAAGTCTCGTTTGATAACGTTTTTATTTTCTATTTTTATGTTTATATTTTTAAAATTTTATAAATTGGTAGCAGAAATACTTTTATTAAACATATTTATATTTTTTTGTTTCAAAACAATAAAAACTTAAACGTAAAAACATAAAAAAAAAATCAAGTGTTTATCACATCCCAAAATCCTGAAATCCTGAGAAGTGAGTTTAATTGAAAATTTAATACATTTAGTCTATTACAGTCTTACTATTTACTCTTCAGAGTCATTGACTATATTATGCATTAATATAAATCATATAAGTGATTATTTTATTAATAAAATGCACACTTAGATTTTAATTGGAACTAGATAGTATATATTTTATTTATTTGTAAAACAGTACTTTTACACACAAATATTTGTGATTACCACACTTAAAACCATCAAATTAAAACTATTTAATCATTTGTAGGGTTTCAACTGGGATTGCCGACCTTCATAGGTCTCGGGCTCTATTTCTATAATTTAGTCTGTAGAGACATGAGTACCAAATCACTTGTGCTCACAATGTATAGAAATATGCTTTTTATAATGCATTTTATGAATTACATTAAAGGATGAATATAACACACGAGACAAAGAATAAAACAAGAAATCATCAAATACATCAATGCATCGCAGAATAGAATAACATAAATTCATAACTTTTATTTCTCTTGTTAACTTTTCTTTATTTATTATTTTCTTCTCCCAAGGTGGGAAAGAATACTCTGAATCAAAGTGGTAGTCTAAATTATTGTCAGTTCGTATGTATGTATATGGATCGTGAAGCACTCCAGTTTCATCATTTATAAACTAGAGTCTAAGGGCCATGATGAGCTTTATCATTTTTCATCGTCGTTGTGGATTACTAATCGACAGGCACGATTATCATGTCATGTGTAGTTTTAAGGTCTTTCAACCTAAGAGTATCTATTGACTTCCCTATTTTGCATCGTATCCTCACTTTCCCCAAAATTAATATTTTTTTATGTTTTATTTTCCCCTTGTTAAAGTGTAAGAGAATGTCTGTGAATGTATCAGCTTTCAGATTTTCTGTCTTCATTGCCATTACCGTCCATCTACTTTTAATTATTATTATCTATTTCGCAACGAACACATAACATATTATAGCATATAACATATTATAGCATATCTTAGCATGGAGCAGAACATGTTATCACAATGCAGTGTCATTGAAAACTCAGCTATCAAGCTTGATATTAAATTAATAATATATAAACTTTAACTCACGATTGCACCTCTATTAAATATTATCTATATATGTATATATATTATGATTTTGTAATATTTTATAACAAAAAGAAAAGTAAAATCAGTTCAATCAGGGGAGTTGCGGCTTACAATTCGTTTATTGTTCACTTTCTTCCTTAAAGAAAAATTAGAGTTTGTTTTAAAAATTCAATATTTTATTTTTTTCAAAATATGCCAAAATCAATTTCATGGTCATTTCCTATAAAACAAAACATCATAAAAGTATAAATAATACATTAATTCCCTACCTCGAATCTGAAGAAAAGATGAAGGAACCCCTAAAGCTTAGAACTTTACTCTTTCCGTATCTCTCAGCTCGAGCAAAATTTCTACAATCCGACACTACCATACCAATCACGATGTCAAAATTTACAAAGCCGCGCTATCCCCAAAATCAAACCCTCATTTTCCCTCTCCTATTTATCTTTCTTTGTTTTTTTTTTTTTTCGTTCTCTCCCAGTTGTCCTCGGTTCCTTTCTCTCTTTCATATAACATAACCTATATATATTGGGAGAGGGGAATGTGTACACGGGTTGAAGGAAATGGGGGATGACTCATAGGGTAGGTGCCACGTTTTGGGTGTTTTTTTTTTTTTTTTTTTTTAAACTTTTCCTTCAACTACATATATTATATATATACATACATAGGATCCAAGGCTTCACAAGGCTTTAGCCCCTTGTTTTAATAAAATATTTTATTTTATAATAATATATTTTAAAAAATTATTTTTTTTAAATAATATACAAAAAATAAGATATTAACAATTTAAAATTTTGAGGTTATTACATTCCCCCTACTTATAAAAATTTTATCCTCGAAATTTGAGACAATCAGCACCATAATAATTACAGATATATTCTTCGCATCTCAACTCACATTGTCAAGTGGTCTCTTCAGCATCATAATATTTCTAACGTGAGCAGGGTTATTAAAAATCAACTCATTAAATATTGCTCAGATCATTTCACAGATTATCAAATCATAGCCAATATAAATATCTACGATTTTGCTGTGCTACTTTGAGTTCGATAACTACCCAAGTAGCTCCTCAAATAAATTGTAATAACAACTCGCTTTTAAATCCTCATCTCAATAACCCAAACCTTAACCTCCTTACCTATCTAAATTTCAGTAATGTTGTACCAGATCCTCCTAAGTCTAAGTCATTTTCTTAACAAAATTGAACTCTAATACTTCTTCTGTATCATAATATCGATATTTCCTTATTCGAATATTTTAGGAGCTTTTTTTCCATTAGTTCCCTCATCTGATTTATATTCACACTTTTTTTCAATAATAATTCATTCATGAATCAAAATCCAACATATGGACAACATACAAATAACTTAAAAACATACAAACTTTGATAACCTATCTAGATAATCATTAAACACCTTACTCATCTAATATTGTTGGGGCAAAAATTAATCTAAATGGCATTACCAGGAGCTTGTAGAGCTTATACCCCATCATGAATTCCGTCTTAGATACATCCTTCTATCTTACCATTAGTTTGTGGTACCCAGACCTTACATCAGTTTTTGAAAATATCAAGGACTCTTTCAACTAGTCAAACAATTCATCATTGATACACATCCTTAATGTCTCACGGTTGGAATCTCATAACCCTCTATTCATACTATAAATATCATTCCTAGATAACTCCATTCTTAGAAATTTATTTTTTCTATTATCATAATTCTCATCCTAAGAATCTCAAAACCCTACACATTTCCTCAAAGACTTTAATAAAAAGACCTTAACAAAAATCAAAGTCCTTGATCTCTTACTTAAAGTATCGACCATTACATTGAACTTACTTGAACAAGATTGGAGATTTTAAAACTAAAATCTTCCTAGTACTCCATTCAACTACCTCAATTTAAACTGTCACCTGATTATTATGCATTAGCACACAACCTAAATTTTCTCGTAACTTACCATGATATCCAAAATAATTATTCAACTCAAACACAACCTCAGCTATACTCAACTAACATGACTAGAACCTTTGGAAGTTCCATTGCAATTACCCAACCAAATATCACCTTACACCAAACTTTATCTTGGGCAAACCGAACCTAAACTCACTATTCTCAATGTATAACCATTTTGTCAAATTACTAAAACTCGGTAACCAATATGCTTCCTCAATTACCTCTAAGTTTAATAACATCTAGTTTTAGAACTACGATCCCCACTTAACAAGAATTTTCAATGCCCCCACGGCAAATTACTTTACTAACTAAAACCATAGGCCCACAACTACTTGATTAAACTTTGACCTTCCAAACTTAACTAGTACCATAGAATAAAGCGCAATGAAACAGGAAAGACACCTAACATAGAATTTAGGAAAACCCCATCTACCTATAAAGAAATTACCCCTCTTTTCCTTAAAAAATACATCCACAATCTACATTACCCATGGAAAATAAAATCGAGACTCTTTCTTATCTAACCTCAATCTGATCATGTGAACACAAGGTTTCACAATGTACTTAATATCGTTAATGGAGAAAATAAACGTACTCGTCTTATCCCAAATCTGAACAACGATGTTATTAGTCAGAATAATCGTCACTAATTTATAGTAACAATTAATCACCCCATGCTAAGTAAGTAACACATCCATTTCAAAATTTAAATATCTACCATTGTCATAACTACTTTAGAATCATTCCACAACTACACTTCACTCAACAATAAATTGCAATCTCAATAAATTCTTGAGTTAGTAATTTAGACTCTCTAAGCCTCTTGAACTTTGAATTGAAAATTTTCTATTATATTCACAATATCATTTCAGAACTACCGCCAAACGTCTCTCAAACCTTATACCTAGGCCCAATAGACCATTACTAGTTACATCACTTGCCCACACATTGGCTTTACTTACCACTAATTAAGGATTTTTCATAAGTTCTTATGTCTTTTACCAATAAACTGTTTTGGCAACAGCTCTAGTTTCGAGCACTTCTGCTACCAACTATACCACAAAATACCAACAAGTTTATCTTAAAAATAACAAAATGTTAATTATAACGCAGAATCATGCAACATGTAATGCCAGACTCCCATTATCCCATAGGTATTGTAACCTAGGCTCTGATACCACCCTGTCATGCTCCGAAATCCCGAATAGTGAGTTTAAATTGAAAATTTAATGCACATAGTCCATTACAGTCTCTCTATTTATTTTTCAGAGCCACTAACTATGATATACATTAATATAAATCATATAAGTGATTATTTTATTAATAAAATGCACACTTGTATTTTAATTAGAACTAGATAGCATATATTTTATATATTTGTAAAGCAGTACTTTTACACACAAACTTTTGAGATTGCCACACTTAAAATCATAAAATAAAAACTATCAATCATCTATAGGGTTCCAACTAGGAGTGCCGACTCTCTTAGGTCTCGGGCTCTATTCCTACAATACAGTCTATAGGGACGTAAGTACCAAACCACTTGTACTTATGATATATAAGAATATACTTTTTACAATGTATTTTATGAATTACATAAAAAGATGAATATAACACATAAAATAATGAATATAACAAGAAATCATTGAATATATCAATGCATCACAGAATAGAACAACATAAATTTGTAAATTTTCTTTCTTTTGTTAACCTTCCTTCATTTATCATTTTTTTCCCAAGGTGGGGAAGAATATTCTGCTAAACTGTCCTACAATCATAGTAGTCCAAATCATCGCTAGTTTGTTTGTATGTATACGGGTCGCAAAACACCCCTGTGTCGTCGTTTATAGACCAGAGTCTAACGGCTACAATGAGTCTTACCATTTTTTGTCGTTATTGTGAATTACTAATCCATGGGCATGAATACCCAATTCTGCACAGGTTTAAGGTCTTTTAACCTAAGGGTATCTCTTGACCCTCCTTATTTTGTATAGTATCCTTATTTTTCTCAAAATTAACATTTTCTTTTGTTTCATTTTTGTTCTTGTTAAAGCTTAAGAGAATATCTGTGAATGTATCAGCTTTCAAATTTTTTTGTCTCCATTACCATTATCAGCTTAAGAGAATGTCTGTGAATGAAACAGAACATTTAATCACAATGTAGTGTCACTGAAAACTCAGCTATCAACTTAATTTTTAATTAATAATGTATAAACTTTAACTCATGATTGCACCTCTATTAAATATCTATCCAATAAAACACAAAAATTTCAAATTTTTGACGTGACAGTTGTTTCCATGTCACGACCGGAGGAAGAGAGAGAGGAGGGAGAGGGGGCATGGGAGGGGGAAGAGGGG
>JAVXUM010179053.1:0-11375 GCA_035590655.1 Pouteria glomerata
ACATCACATGTTCATGCATAATTAGTGTTACATGATATTTATGTTCTAATGTGATTAGGATAAAGTAAATATCATATTTTTTTTTGATTAATTTGAAATTGACACAACCACTTAATTTTTTTTTATAAAATTAGATATTATTGGTTAGCATGTCAATGGAAATTTTTTTTCAACTAATTAACAAAATAAAAACTCTAAGTTATAAAAAAAAAAAAAAATTGAATGGGAGAGGGTTTTAGATATATAACCTATGGCTTCCATAGTTAATCCTATAGTAAAATAGATTAATATCTCGTCTCAATTATTTTGAGCTCCCTACGGAAGATATTAATCGGTATTGGTTACTTCATAGGATTTCCTTAAAGGATAAAATTTTGAATATTACTCAATTAAAATTGACTACCCTATGGTAGCTTTTATTTTGAGAAATATGAAAAAATTGGAACAATAGTTATACACTTAACCTAGAATAATTAATATCCTCCCTATGGAGTTCTTATTAAGTTATTTCTAAGAGGTTAAATATATCAGTAATTTATTATTATTAGATATGAGATATTTAGCAAAATAATAATAAATTAGTAAGTAAACTAATCTAATTAGTGACAAATATAACCACCCTACGGAGGCATATTTGAAACAGAATTAGATTACTGATACACAATAAAGTAGTTATAGAGTTCTACTTTTACATATATATTCTATTTATTTATGCAAACTTGTGCAAAAGTTTTATGTTTTAAGAATGTATCCTCATTAAATTTGTATGTTTTATTCAGAAAATGTCTTTCAGCCCACTAGCAGCTATTTTAAGTCAGCACAAATTAACTGGACCTAACTACACGGACTAGAAAAGGAACTTGAAAATTGTTTTAACTGCGGAAGAGCACAATTTTATTTTGACTGACCCATGCCCTCCTAAACCTAATGAAAATGCACCCCAAGCTGAACAAAATGCTTACAAAAAGTGGGTAAAGTCTGACGATATGGCAAAATGTTACATTTTAGCTTCCATATCTAGTGACTTATCTAAACAGCATGAAATGATGCCCACTGCTGATATAATGTTAAGCTTATCTAAGATGTTCGTTGAAAAGGACAGGACTCAGAGATTAGCTGTCATCAGTGAGATAATGAACACTCATTAGGCCGAAGAAACACCTATGCAGGATCATATGATGAAAATGATTGCACTATTTCGACAAGTAGAGGAATTGGGTGGAGCATACAATGCTGATGAGCAAATTAATATGATTCTATCTACCCTGGCTTCCTCTTTTAAGCCATTCAAGCTCAATTACACAATGAGCAAAAAGGATTGCACATTGACTGAGTTAATGAATGAGCTTAAAGCAGCAGAATCAATTCTAAGGCCTGTGCCGAGTGTTCATCTTACTCAAGGGGCTTCTTCTTCTGCTAAAGAAAAATGAATTAAGAGAAAGAAGAACAAGCCCAAGAAAGCAGCTAAGGTAGGGGTGGTGCATAATCAAATGAAGGAAAAGAACAAACCAAAGAGAAAATGTTTCCACTGTGGTCAAAAAGAGCATTGGAAGAGGAATTGCCCAGCATACTTGGCAAAATGTGCTCAAGCCAAGGGGACAGTTGGAACCTCAAGTAATATTCTCGTCATTGAAACCTGTTTAATGGTTGATTCTATTGATTCCTGGATAGTAGATTTTGGAGCCACTAATCATATTTGCAATTCTTTGTAGGGGTTCCAGGTAACTAAGGCACTAAGTGATGGAGAAGTCAGTCTTAGGTTGGGAACTGGTGCAACAGTTGCAGCCAAAGCAGTGGGAGTAGTTACTTTAGTCTTTGATGCATTTAGAACTTTAGTTTTAGAAAATTGTTTATTTGTACCCAAACTTAGGCGAAATTTGATTTCGGTTAGCAGTTTAAATAAATGTAGATATTCAGTAATTTTTGATTCTACCGTAGTAATCAAAAAGAATAAAACGTTTATTTGTTCTGGTACAATGGTTGACAATTTATACTGTTTGCATCCTAAGATAAACTCACTGCAAAATACAGAGTTGAATGATGACATAAATCACCATAAGAGAATTAAACTTTCCCAAACTAATGAAACGTATATGTGGCATCTACGTCTAGGTCATATAAATCTAGATAGGATCGAAAGACTGGTTAAAAGTGGACATTTGGGTTCACTGATTGTTGAACCACTACCAGTGTGCAAATCCTGTTTAGAAGGTAAAATGACCAAGAGACCTTTCAATACTAAAAGCAATAGAGCCACAAAACCGTTAGTATTAGTACATTCTGATGTATGTGACCCTATGAATATACAAGCTAGAGGGGGTTTTGAATATTTCATCACTTTTGTTGATAACTATTCAAGGTATGGTTACGTGTATCTAATGCACAGTAAGTCTGAAGCTTTTTGAAAAATTCAGAGTGTTTCAGGCGGAAGCGGAAAAGCAAATGGAGAGACACATAAAGACACTTCGATGCCTCTCATATTCTAACACCATCAGATTCCTCTGCTGAAATCTTATAAATTCATCTATCTTTACATCCCTCAGTAACTCTAGGAAAAGTGATTCCAAAATAATGCCTTAAATCTATCTGATGTAAGCCCAATTATCCCACTAGAATCCTCTACTGAACTTTGCCAATCTACTACACACCAGCTAATTAAAATGTAGCAAGTGAAATTATTGTCCCATGGTTTGTAATCTACATCACCTTCAGAATCTTCTCACATTGGTTTAAAAAGTCTATTGCTACATAAGCATCTGCCACACTATCATAAGCTAGAGGTTTCAACCTTTGGACTCTCCAATGTAGAAACTGACTAATCCACTCAACCATTACCAGCCATCATGGCCAATGCCTCAACTAATTGCTACACAGGAACCTTTGACTCAACCCCACCCAGTAGCTGGATGTTAGGTAGCCCTGATTGTGCAACTACTGGAACCTTTCCATCCACACCAATACCAACACCAACCTAAGATCCTTAACCTGGAGTCCCTAACATAAAGTCACCCCAAGTTGTGCTAGAATACTGTCAAACTAACACCTCCTTAAGCCCTACCATCTTAAACCCCACCACCTCGACCACTACCTCAATCTCTACACTTTGGGTGGCACGCGGTAGTATCCTCTAGAAATAAAATAAAAACATAGTTAACTTCTTCAACTATTCAAGAGTTATAAGAAAATTAAGAAACTTAAAATACATATGCATGTGAATACATAATCACATAACACAAAATCAAAAGACTTCCACTGTACCTTAGGTATTTGTCATGTCCCAAATCTGGTGACCCGAAGGGTGAGTGATAAAACATACATGACATGCACTAAATACACAATCTCTTGATTAGAGTGATACAACAACCCTGTGGTGAACCCAAAACATATAGTAGAATAACATAATACAAGCCTTGGCTACTGCCAGGCTAAATACTCCAACATATCTCCACCAATAATACATCATATAGGCCTTATGACCTTTACAATCTAATGGAATAACTCTTTCTCCTTTTTACAGTACTACAATCCCAAATGAAAATTTAACTTAAGTAAATTGAAAATTTTGCTAAGTCTGGAATGGCTCATGTCCTAGCAATTCTAATCCTACCTAAGTGCCCACCTAGTTATTTGGGTTTGCTCCTATAACAAAATTTGCAGGAACGTAAACACTTATCCTCTTATATTCACGTAACTTCATAAAAGCATATATAACATGCAAAGTAATAACACTAGCAATTTATAATCCAATAATTCATTAATTCTAACATATTCAAAACATGTATCGAAATCAAGTATCTCAATCACTATATAGGCAATATCAAGTCTCAATATCATTACTATAACATATCATAAAATTAATTACTATAATCATCAATCTCATACATAACATTATTATAGTGTGACTCTTAAGTTCAATATCAAATTCTCAACACATGATCTAATTATATCACATCATCATATTTTTATTATTTATCTTTCATTTACTTTTCCATCACACAAGTCATCGGGGTGGGTACACATATCGTCTTTTATGGGCTAATACTCAACGAAAATGATAAACGGAACGTCATCGTTTAAGACCACTACCCTTGGTCACGATTAGCCAAAACACATATTGTCTTTTCTGACTCCAAACCCAATAGAAATGATATAAATTGAATGTCATGTTGTGGGCTACTAACCCACTAGCATGAACACCAAAACCCTGCGTAAGTTCTGGGACTTTCAACCCAAAGGTAAAACTCATGACCCTTCTTATTTTCCAGTACCCTCACATCCCCTAGTAAATCACCAATCATTTTTTCTTATTTATTTTCACTCATCATCTCAAACTTTCAACAACACATAGCCATATTCTAATTTGTCACAAAACTTATCATATTCTAATCCTTCCATTTTACTTATTCAAAGTTTCATTCATTTACCATCCTTATCAACAAGAATCCAACATCATAATTCATACATTCTTAGGTCACCTTTTTAATCTCATTTACAAGTTATACACACTACATCCTCACATGCAGTTATGTAGCAACTATCATAACTATCATGTTAACAATATCATCTCATCAACCATATAACAAGATTATCACCATAGGGAATTCATATATTAATCTTAATTCTTGTAATATTCATGCTATCATGGTCTAGAATTATTTCTTTATTTCATTATCACAAGTTTCACACATTTAACTTAGACATCACCTAGTTCATGTTTACAAGTTCATTGAACATAATCAAGGACATGTGTTAAGCATTATATGTTTTTAATTTAGAAATATATATCAGTAACATGAAAATTAAGATATACTTGAGTAGGTGTATATGTTGATGTTGTTAGGACCTCACTAAAAGAATAACTAAGTAAATAAGCTCCAAAGTGTTAAGCCTTTCAAGATAATTATTAGGTTTTGAGTTAGGGTGGAAGCTTGAGCTTCCCTCTATGTCCAGACTTAGTCTCAGTTTTGGTTCCAAATTTTGATGTATGGGTTTGTGTTCAAACTTAGCCAAGTCCAACATATGCTTCAAAACATTGTTTCTTTGAGTTGTTAAGGACCTAATAGGCTCTAAATGGTCCATCAAAACCAATTTTAATCCCCTAGGTTTTTCATATAGATCTCAAGGTTCTAACCTATGCATACATATATACCCTTATAACTCATCCATTAAATCTCACTTTTATACTTTCAACTTTGTAAATAAACTTTATAACAATATTTTTTGATGTCTTTGCACATCACATATGTTAATAGGAAGCCAAAGTTCCCGACCTCAAGTTGAGCAAAGATGAAGCATGAAGATGGCATCTCCTAGTTGTCAAACTTCTAACCTTGAGAGATTCTAATCTCTCCACTCTTTGATCTAAATGACAAATAAATTGCATAGGGGGACTCTTTGAATGTCTAATTGCATTCTTGCAAGAGTTATGTGGATTTAGTTGAGGATTAACCCACTTACCAATCTTCTTGGTTCTCTCCTGCTTCTTTTTCTTCTTCTTCCTAGTTTCACCTCTTCTAACACCAATTTCTCTCTCTCTCTCTCTCTCTTCATCCTATACATGTGTATATATATATTTGCTAATATTTTATATCTTCTGCAGGGATTTTCAAGCTCTCCTATCACCCAAGGCTAGCTATAGGGGATAGGAGTAGGCCCCCGACCGCCCAAACTAGAACGCACCATACCTATCATATCGACTACAGGGGCAGGTACCCCCTGATTTCCATGTCGTGTGCCCCTCTGACAATAGGGGCGGCCCCATTTCCTACACTTGTGCTGAGATGCCAACATTTGATTATTTTGCTCTTCTCTTCCAAAATTCTCAACTCATAGGTACCACTAATGATCAATGCTACTTAGTTAGCATATTATCACCTCCAAAACACATTGAAAACTGTATACTTATATTAATTCAAAAATTTGGAGTATTACAGTATTCTAAAACTAAGGCTTTGATACCAAATTATCACACCTTGGGACTCGTAACCCAAATGGTAAACACTAACAATATGAACTCACATATCATAACTATTTAACCTTATTCCAATCAGAGTCAATCCACAACTAGAGAAAAATATAATATACTATAACTAAATAAAATAATACAAAATAAACCATAGTCATCATTAGGCCAAATGCCCCGAAAGTATAAATGTAACCCCAACGAAATACAGTAATAAATATAACTTGTCACTCTATCTGAGGCCACAAAAAAAAAAAAACATAAATCTCATAGTTAAAGCATAAAAATACATAATTGTAAATCAAAAGATGAAATAGAAGAACAATCTACATCTCATGGTCAAAAGTCTTAACTGGTAGCCCATCTAGTCATGCTCCTAACCTTATAGTCTGGGATAGACAGCATGAGAATGTAAAAACCAAATAAACTAAATAAAAGTCAATCTAAATTTCACTTATAATAAATTTTAATCATTGATTTATCCAATATCATTATTCATTCCCATATAAAATGTTATTTAAATACATCACTATTAATTAAATAATAATTTAATTCATTTTAACACCATCTTCAATGATAGTATATGAGGCCTGCACAGTCAAAATATATATTATAATCATGTTTATATCTATTATAAAAGTATGATATCTATATTACAAAATCAGTCATTGATGTGACATCTATCTAGCTTTGGATGGAGGCTCGGATGAGCCCATGCCTTTAGGCATGGGTCAATACTAGTAACCCCACAATTTGGATCACACAATGTATAATATAAATAACTCAACTCAATTTAGAAGAATAAATACAATTATTATTATTATCTATAAGTAAAACCAGATTTAGCTACTTAAGCCCAAATCATCAATATATCCAATATCATTATTCATTCCCATATAAAATGTTATTTGAATACATTACTATTAATTAAATCCATCCTCAATGATAACATACAAGGCCTGCACAGTCAAAACATATATTATAATCATACTTATATCTATTATGAAAGTATGACGTAGCCTTACACTTTGGATCACGCTATGTATAATATAAATAATTCAACTCAATTTATAAGAATAAATACAATTATTATTATCTATAACTAAGACCAGACTTAAGCTACTCGAGCCCAAGCTACTGACATATCCCACCTCAAGAATTAGGTCATCGTAGTTCTTAACTTACTATCTAATGTTCGCAAACGAATTTGTTATCATAAATTGAACATTAACGTCATTATAATGTATAGCCATAATATCTCAACCCACGACAAAATCTATGCAATCTCCTACAATGAGTAATAATAGAATGTTATGTCAATGCATATTCTCCAAGCTCCATCTACCACCAATCTTATCCTGGGATGGGTGATGCTTGGCAAAGCAGGCGGGGTTACCAACCACACTGTTTAATACTTACGACAAACGTATATCTCAATAGATATATCATGAGTGAGGAATCGAGTTACACTCCCTGGTCCTTTTACTAAGGAACTGAGTTACACATCTAGTCAAGCATATCTGCTTAGTTCAAGTAGAGTCTAGCTGCAGTGTACAAAAATTTTCATAATCATATCTTATAATTAATGTTCTAATTCTAAATGACCAAGTTCTGATTATATATATTGGGATCATCTGATATTTTCAAATCTTAATTTATCATTTTTCTCAAAATCATGGATTCTCTTTATATATATAACACGTCCCTCGGCATGTCAATAATATTCATTTGACACTCTCGGTCAATCAATAATCACAATATATATCCAGATGATACCATCCCAGTTCCATGCACATGATACGATCAATCATGCATAATCAACAATAAGACCTCAACGTTAATATAAAAGCATGCTATACTCAAGTATCAAGTTAACATCATATGAATATAACGATCCCACATCGGTTGGGGAGGAGAACGAACCACGCTTAATAAATGGTGGGGATACCTCTCCCTAGTAAGACGCATTTTGGGGGGCACTGGGTCGCCCTCGCTAAGAACAAAACCGTGAGGGCTTACCGGGGAGAGACCCGAAGGCCAAAGCGGATAATATCTTGCTAGCGGTGGTAGTCCCGCGCTGCTACAGTGGTATCAGAACCGATGCCGAATCGGTGTGCTAGCGAGGACACTAGGCCCTAAAGGGGGGTGGATTGTAACGATCCCACATCGGTTGGGGAGGAAGAACGAACTACGCCTAATAAAGGGTGGGGATACCTCTCCCTAGTAAGACGCATTTTGGTGGGCGCTGGGATCGCCCTCGCCAAGAACAAAACCGTGAGGGCTTGCCGGGGAGAGACCCGAGGGGCTAAAGCGAACAATATCTTGCTAGCGATGGTGGTCCCATGCTGCTACCATGAATTTCATAATTTATACCTCAATATTAAACAAAAACACACAATTATCAAACCCCAATTGGATCCTACATAATTCACATAATCTTTGTCCTAATATGTTCTACACACATGTATGTATATACCTAAGAAAAATGAGGTCAAAACAACATAAAATTCCAGAGAGGGTCGTAACTTGGTCACTGGGAGCTCTCGATTTTCGGCTGACCTCGCATCCTGCTCGATGGGAGCGCGTGGGTTTAGACTAAGATAAAATACCTTACACCCTGCCCAATAGGAGCATGCCCCTTTGGACCTTCTATTAAACTTTTGTTTTGTTCTGCAACTCTTCTTCTTCATCCATCCTTAGCCAATATTTGGCCTTTTAAGACTTCAAACTCAACAATAGATCATATATAAACTTCTAAACATCTCAGTAACATAATTTTATAGCATTAGTTTCAATAATAATTTAAATAAATACAAAATCTCAACATATATGTACATATATATAAACCTATTCATATATGCGTGTATATATCTACCCAAATCCTTAAATATTCATCCAAGTCAAGCATATAATATACCAAAATTCTTCTAATAATGTCTAAAATACAAATATAAGTTTCACTTACCTCGAATCTAAAAAGAAAAAAAAAAAATAGAAAGATTTTAGTTTTAACTTCTAAATTTCTATCATTAATTTCTCCCATCTTGAGTGAAATCTCAGAAAACGGACACCACCATGATACTTATGGTGTCGAATACTACTCCGATCTACCAACTTTCTTTCCCAGAACATATTTTCTCTCTCTGATTTCTCTCTCTTCTCTTTCTCTCCTTCATTCTCTCCCATTCTTTGGATGCCGAAAGGGAACAAGAAAGAAAAAGAAAAGAAAAAAGAAAGAAAAGAAAAGCTAAGCCTTTGGCCCAATTGTTCAACCAAATATCAATTCGGGCTATACTTAGTTCAGGAAAAATAAAATAAATTTACCTACTCTCAATTTAAATATCTTATTGGCCTAAAATAATGCATACATGGCTAAAATTAAATACCGAATATTACACATCTCTGAATCTATAACCATAACTGTATGGGTGAGTACTAGTCCATATATGCCCACCATACAAGTAAGTAATACATGTCCTAACATGATACTATGTGAACATACAAACTATATATCTTGCAATACAACATCATCACCTCAACATATCTTGCGTTATCAAAACCAAATAGTCATGTCAATCAAACATCCATTGAAATCTTCTTATCTTACATTATCATTATTAGTTCTATTATCATTATCTTGTTATTCTTATGTTCATTTGTCCTCTTAAGTTTATAAGTGTTATGACATTAAAACATCATCATATCACATTAATAATAACAATAACAAATACACAAACAAACGCATCGTACCAACACCACAACTCAACTCTAACTCACATATGTAAATGGGACGGGTACTTTGCATCGCAAAAAATAATCTGAATACACCATCACAGGTGTTTGCGCTGCAAAGACAATCCAAATATACCATCATATTTCTGTGCCACAAAGGCAATCTAACTATACCATCATAGGTGTCTACGCTATAAAGGCAATCTAAATACTCCATTGTAGGTGTTTGTATTGTGAAGGGAATCCAATACTCTTAATGGGTTACTAGCTCACTAGAAACAATAACTAACCCTATTCAAATTAGGTGACTTTCTATTCTCAGGTGTATAAACTTATATTTAATCGTACCTCCCTAACCAAAAATCAACGCACACCACACACACTCAACCCTACACCCATAACACTAACACATCACCACAACATAACATCTAACTCACAATTTCCCTAGTCTTAATCCATTATTATCACGTCATCACCATCCTTACAAATTCAATTTATCTCATCACATCGAAAGCACTATTCTCTTTATCCTTATCATTACTACATCGCACATATGCTGAATAGGCTTTCTCATTATCCCATTTCACTACTAAATCACATCTTTACTTAATATCTTTATTTTCATATATCATTATCAAGTTCTTCTTTTGAAAAACTTATTTCCAAAGTCATTTTCAAAAAATCAATAGGTAATCTCTTTTGAAAACTTCATTCAATTGAAAACATCTTGGGACATCAAACAATACTCCCTTGTTAAAAACATTTTAAGAGTTCAAACATTCCTCATTGAAAATATTTTTAGAAAAACCAATATGAATAGGTTTAGCAAAAATAACTCTTCTTTTCAAAAACATTAAGGAAATTCAGTAGGTTATTTAATTCGAATGCACAGGCAAGAAATGGGGTGCGGTGCACACGGACAAATTCAGGTGCACAGGGGGTATGATCACATAATAGACTTGTCAATATATCAAACAATTTATATTAATTATATAATACCCTAGACTTGTGAATAAACATGAGCTATGAATTTAACATGTCTTAGAGATGATTATGTGTTCTAAGTCATGAATAGGTCTTCAAATTAAGTTTTGTTTAGAAACGAAGGAAACAAGAGCATGTGTGGAGCAAAAAACAAATCAAGCCAATAATAGTTCAAGGCTTGGTGGTTTAAAATCCCTAGCCACCCAATTTGGTTCAAGTGTTGGGGGGGATAAATCTCAAGTGTGAAAAAGGTTATTTTGTTTCAAGTATGAAAAGAGTTATTTTGTTCCTAAGTGTGAAAAGAGTTATTTTGTTTCAAAAGTGAAAAGAATTATTTTGTTTTTAAGTGTGAAAAGGGTTATTTTGTTTCAAGTGTGAAAAAAGTTATTTTATTCTCAAGTGTGAAAAGGGGTTTTTTTTGTCTTCAAGTGTGAAGAGGGATATTTTGTAACCAAGTATGAAAATGAGCTTTTTGTTTCAAGTTTGGCCAGCCATTTGGGTTGATTTTTGCCCAAATTTTAACCACAAATCCTTTTTATCACATGATAAAAAAAAAAAAAAAAAAAAATTGGAGAAAGAGGACTGAACCTTCTAGTGTTCGGGTGACTTGGGGGAAACCTTTGATAAGGTTGGCCGAAAGGAAGAAGAGAGAAAGAAAGAAAAAAAAAAAAAAAAAAAGGCAAAAAAAAAGGAAAGA
>JAVXUM010179063.1:0-11375 GCA_035590655.1 Pouteria glomerata
ACGAATCCGAACTCCTTCAAATTGAACACACTAACAAATGGCTAAGTGTTTGAGAAAATCAATTGATCAATTTGGCACTCTTCTAATGATTATTCTCTTTGTGTGAAATCCTAAATATATCCAATGCTTATATGTCTCAAAACGTGAGACGTATAGAATTTATAATTAGAAGCTCGGAAGACTGAATAATCCTCTATGTGGGAAGCTTGCTTCCTTGCCCTTCGTGCGAGCTTCCTACAGTGATCCCTCACCCTTCCTGCTGCTCAGAGCAGCTTGGCTTTCAGTATTTTACGGCGAGTGATCGTGGCCTTCTAATGGTCTTCCTGCTTTGCTATTCTGCTTCTGTTTAGCTTGTTCTAAATTTTTAATGTAATAACTTTTCTAAACATTTTATACTTCTATCTGACTCAAGACTATAGTGTTTTAACTTATAGTAAGTTTAAAAGTTACAGAACTTTTATTTGATCATAAATTTGTCAATTTATAATATAATCCCTAGCATATCTTATGTATATGTTTATATGTTAGTGGTTCTTGATGCGAATATTTGTGTATTTGTAAGTGCATAAAAAATTTATTTTGCAATTGGGGTTAGTAAGTTTAATCATTACATTATGATTTTTAGGATGCCTTTGTTATTAGAACTGTCTCCACCTATTTTATTTTATTTTATTTTTTATTATTTAATATTTCACATAATTAAAATCTTACCGCACAACTAATATTTCTTTGTAATTCTAATTTTTAGAAGATATTTGAAGTGACAAAAAGTGATTAAATTTGATACAAGTTGTGAATTCATAGTTCGAACAATAAAATAAAAGTACATAACTTTTAGAGATTTTCAGTACCTTTCAGCGATTTTTTGAGTTCCAAATAAATTAATATTGATTTTGAATACAAATACAAAAAAATAATTACAAAAGCCCTACACTAGAGTACCTAAGCAACCTCTCGAAAAGTCAAATTAAATTTACTAATTTCGACAAGTTGAAAACAAAATATTGCACTTGATTGATTAATTTGTGTTCTTTTTAAAAATGTTCATCTTTTAAAATTAGTTTAATAAGTAAAATTTTGTGCTTCAAATATATATATTTTTTAATAAATCTAAGTTTTATTCAAATAAACATAAATTTTTAAATTTTTTTATATAAATAGGATTAACATATTTAAAAATTATAAATTTTTAAATGAATTAAATTTTACTAAAAAAATAAAAAATAAAAATAAAATTAGAATCAATCGAAACCTTATTACAGAAACTCTGTCCCAAGGAAGTGGTGGAAATTCGTTAGGTTGGTAAAAATTAAACAAATGTTGCCATGTTTGATTTATTAAAAAATGTTAAAAATTTTCAAAAATTTTCAAAAATTATTATTTTTTATTTTATTATATTAATAAAAAATTTGCAACTTATTTCACATTCTATTTCATTTTTAACCAATTCAAACACACCCATGTCAGCCAAACCAATGTCGGCAACTTTCTCCAATTCAAACACGCCCATGTCAGCCAAACCAACGTCGGCAACTTTCTCCAATTCAAACACACCCATATCGGCCAAACCAACGTCGGCAACTTTCTCTTCGTTATTTGATGCAACTCAATAATTGTACTGCCAAAGAAAATTTTGCCGAACAGTACCTCAGAAAAAACGAAGAAAAAGACGAGAGATCTCGCGTGTCTTCATCCACAGATATAATTTAAAAACATATAATTTTCTTCATAGGCACATTTTTCTAAAATCAAATCATTATCAAATACGAAATGTCTTCGTTTACTGCTGAGAAATGCGGACGAGCGGGGGCTGAAGTCGCCCCGCGACTTCAGCGGCTGCGGTCGACCCAAACGATAATGTTTGGGAGAAAAATATTGTCGTTTTGTGCATATGTTGAAAAAAAAAATTTAGTTTCAGAATTAAAAAAGAAAATTTATAAATAAATATAATTAATCTAATTTTTTGCTAAAAAAATAAAACAAATCAATAAATAATAAAATATTATGATACTTTATTTTTTTGACTAAAAAATTTGACAAAAAGTACAATAATTTGATATAAAAGTGATATGTGATAAAAAATAATTGGAAGAAAGTAAAAAAAAATTAGTAACGGTGTCGTTTTTTTCATGTTCTTACTTGGGTTTCTTTTCGCACACTAAAATTAATTAAAATTTATTAATTTTTACTAATTTTTTTTACTTTATTCCAATTAAATTTTATCACATATCACTTTTATATCAAATTATTGTAATTTTTTGTCAAATTTTTTAACCAAAAAAATAAAGTGTCGTAATATTTTATTATTTATTGATTTGTTTTATTTTGTTTTATTTTTTGAGTAAAAAATTAGATTAATTATTTTTATTTATAAGTTTTTTTTTTAATTCTGAAATCAAAAAAATTTGACAAAACAAAGCACAAAACGGCAGCGTTTTTCTCCCAAACGCTGCCGTTTGGGTCGACCGCAGCCGCTGAAGTCGCGGGGCGACTTCAGCCCCCCCTCGTCCATGTAAATATCTCTATGCTTAAACAGATATATATATATATATGTTGTCTCATCCAATATGGATTTCAAATGCGCAGGCGACATTCGAGAGGCCTTCACCAGAGATACTGCAAGTGTCTTTGAAAGGGGCTCTAAGAAACAAGGTGGACGGCGACGGCGCCAATGTGATGGTGGCTCTGTACGAGAACAGCTTGGTGACTAACTGCAACGATGGCGTCAACAAAGACAAAGTACTTCCCAATGACTTTGTGGTCAGAAAGCTGGAGAAGCTCTGCTCTGTCAAAGACATCCCTCCCAAGAAGACCATCACTGGGACTGTCAATTTCTCACTCTGGGATGGTTTCAACGGCAGCAAATGCGGAGTCGCCGTCTTTGTTGAGCATGCCTCTCGTTTCATACTTGGTGCCCAAAACTTTCACTTGCCGCCTAATCTATAAAAAGCTCTTACAGATTCTGGTTGTCTCTTTAAATTTGGGTCACGGTGTTTCAAGATTTTGCATTTTTCAATTACATTAACTTCTTTTTTTTTTTTTTTTTGGCTGTTTATTATTACATGTACAGGATATCTTCAACGCTTAGGTTAATTTGGTTCTTTTCTCCGATTTTACATTTAGAAAATGTAGAGGTTTTTAAAATTGGTGTGAAATATATCTGCCCGATTGGATGCAGTGTAAAGGGCTTTCAAAAATAATGCGCCGAATTATTATATGATGTGACATATTTTGTTTGGTAGTTTTCTTGAAAAATTTATCCCACAAAAAATTTGGCAGAAGAAAATGTATTAAGATGTATTATTTTTAGAGAAAGTTTGAGATCTCTAAAAATAATACACTTTATTAAAGATAAAATTGATTCATTTTATCCCCTTTGCCAAGGATAAAATTGATCTGTTTGAGATGACACAAGGGTAAAAAAGTTATTTGACAATTTTTACATTATATATTTATCCTTATACACTTTTTTTTTTAAAATATTCAAACTAAATATTATTTATTATCCCTTCTTAATACTCCATCTAAACTAATTATTTTTTTTGTCTACCTTTCATAAAATCACATCAATGTGGACTCACATTCCATAAATAATACTCCTTATTATTTTATACACCCTTCATAAATCAACTCTTAAAATTTTAGTGGCATCCAATCAGCCCCTATGATTCAGAAACGATTGATCTGCGCTATTTTTGTGTTGGACGGTACGGTAATTTTTCTTTTGTTAATTGTTTTTACTTCTCAAATTTTATTATTATTTGTCAAAACCTATGACCGGGGAATATAGAATCTTGTTATTTGAGCCCCCAGGATATAGGTCAGCTGGTGAAAAGGCGGAGATAAGATAATGCTCAGTCTGTCGCGGGAGGTGAGATAATGCTCAGCCAGCCGGCCGCGAGAGGGCGGAGGTGAGATATTACTTAGCATTACACGGACGATAAAAAAGCAGTCTCTCCTTCCTGCACCATTAACACACATCCCGCGATTTATTTCTTTCACCGTAATCTAAGACAGGGCTGTAAAAATCCTCAGGATGAAAGTTTAACCTTTTTATTATCTGCACATATAACTTTTACTTCGATATTATAAATTTTAATGTTAATTACTTTTAGCAAACTATCAAAATATTGGGTATGACAACTTCACCCTTCCCAATTAAAATCCACCGAGGAAAAAAAATAATTCATTCATATGCGTCCCATCTCAAAGTTAGATTGGCATATACAAACTCAGCTGATCTTACATATATACACACATACTAGAATTGAGCGCACAGACCACATATAATTTTTGTTATTTTTTAAATAAAATATTATAAAAAGATTGATAAAAGTGCCTCAAATAATAAATAGTGAATAGTTAAAAAAAATAATTAATGGTGTTTAAATAGATAATTTGAAAGTACCAAAAAATAATAATTAATAAGTAATTAATGGTATTTAAGAAAATATTAACTAATTAAGAAATATTTTAATGAAATAAAAAAAAAGATTATAAAAGTAACAAATAATTAAAGGACATTTAAGAAAAATAAAAATTAAATAGACAAAATTACTTAATTATATAGAAGTAATATTTTTTTTTTTCATTTGATTATAGGAACTTCAATAGTATTATAGGTAGAAGAACAAAAACTTCACCAAAATAAAAACTTCATTAATTTTAACGCCTCACCGTTATACGGATATACCCTTTCTTTCTTTTTTTTTTTTTTGATGACGAGAAACCCGTAGCCACTATTCTTCGAGTGTGCACTGGGTAAACCCCGAAGTAGTGTGCAACAGCCCTTAACCACACTACTCAACTAAATCTGAGAGATGCCCAGAAAAGAATCGAGCCAAGGACGTGCGCCTCCTCCATACATCCCAAACGCGACTCCTGCTCTACTGAGCTAACCCTAGGGTCTTTATACGGATATACCCAGTGTTTGCTTTAGTATAGAAAATCCATGTACATAATAGTATCCCATCAGCTGGCTTTCTAGCCTCACACACACAGCATCTAAAGATGAACAGCCTTTGTCCTTCAGAAGTTCTATTAGAGAGAGACTCATCAAACCAAAAGAAAATGAGCAGACTCACTGGACTAGTTTTACAAGACACGTATCTACGGGCACTCAATAAGGTCCCCGGCAACTCAGAAAGGATACAAGCCTAATTGATTCTTCTGCAGCAGATGGCTTTCTCATGGCCGTTGCTACATCCCTTAGCTTCCTTAGATGCTTCAAATGCACCACGAAAAAAGCCTGCTTGACTTACCTTCTTGGATGATCCAATCGCAAATCCAATTCCACTTGAGAGTGGTTTGTTCCGAAAAGATAGAGTGATCTTTGAGCCCAAAGTAACAACAACAACACATGCCTTATTCACCATGACCTTCATTCTCAAATAGATGATTCACTCCGAGACTAAAAAGAGTAAGTGACCCGCCACTGAGCAAGTAGAGTCCTCTAATCTTATCCTTATGAAGTGACCTACAAGACAAAAGGTGATTTACAAGACAAAAACCACAGGCCTAAACCATCAATGAAGGTGTGGCCTTGGTTTCCTCTCCATAATTACTTGTCATATTCAGTCCGAGTAGGGAATGTTTTTTAAGGCAGTATACTATGCATGAACCTTGGTTCAATGGTCCCCCATACCCACCATGCCTTCTTTTCTTTTGATTGCTACTTTGTACTGATCTGTCCCCAGTCTCAATCACTATAAAACTTAGTGTTCTAAACAACAATTCTCGAAAGCAAATTCAGCTCAAAAAAATTTGTTAACATACTTACCACTTAAAATGATTTTAGGTCCCATGTTTGATAAGGTTGCATTAATGGTAAAGCTATTAGGAAATAAGAGGGAGAAAAATGATCTCAGCAATCCATTTCATAACTCCATTAATTCACATACACACGCAAACACTTGTACACACTGAAACCTAAAGGCTAGGTAGCAACCGTAAGTGCTTAACGATAAAGTAAAAATATCATTTTTCACATAAAAACAAAGCCCATTATCTACACAAAGGAAGACATCCCAAACAAGGATGTTATCGACATATGTAGTCACAATATTCTGTACATTAAGCAATGGATGAAAACCTACACCTCCACCTCCATCCATCAGTACAAGGAATTGAAATACAAAGCGGTCAAAAAAAAAAATATTTCTCGGCAAAAGAAGCACTTACAAGAAGCAAACTGCATTTTTACACTGAATCTACTGCCTCAACCTGTTGCCGAGCAAGATATTTTTCTCTTCGCTCTTTCTACAAGTAAAAAGGAAAAAAGAAGAAAAATATGTGTGACTTGAAAGGAAGAAAGCTGAGAAATTCTGAATATCAAGTTATTCACCATTTAGAAAAGGAGCAATATAACACTTACCCATTCATCTATAACAAGACCTTCCCCAACAACTCTTGTACCAGTGTCAGGTAGACGTTTCTTTCGTGTTTCAAGTGCAGCCTCCGCTTCAGCCAACTGTTGCTTCAGTTTATCCAATGCCTAGCGTAAAGAACCACAATGTGTTTATTGGACATTAGTCATGAAAATCATGGAAACAGATTAATGAATACACTCATCAACACATATGCAATGAAATTCATTTAATTTACTCACAGGATTAGGCCGTTCCGCATCTAAGAACACAACACCCAAAATTCGCTCAACGGTTACTTGATCCTTCTGTTCATCAAACTGTAAGGAAAGGGTCAACTAGTAAATTTCAATTCCGAACACTGAAAACTAGAAAATGTTTCTTAAATGACCATCATAGTTAACAAGTCAAGCATATGATTTTCAGGCTGAAAATATCCATCCCATCCCCCCCTTCATAAATATATATATACATAAGCAGATTTTTTTTTCTTTTTCATACACAAGAAATATGACACAGGTTACAGTTATAACCAGATCCTTAAAAAACTTGTGCAAATAGTAAACAATAGAGTATGATTAATTGATGAACAAATTTTGTGCCTTGGGTTATATTGAACACAAGGATACAGCATAGGTTTTAGAACCGGATCTTTTGCTCCTCGGCGGCATCCCTTTGATGCCTTCTTAATATACTTTTTACTTATCAAAAAAAAATCAGTTCGGCAACGTGTTTACAACTGTTGGTAAAAAATATTCAATAACCAGATAACTTCTTCTTTTTATATAAGTAATTTATTAACCAGATCAAATGGTGACTAGGCCCTGTTTGGTGGAACAAATTTGCGCAAAAAGTACCGCAAAAGTACAGATGATTTGACATAAAGGTGATATGTGTTAAAATTTAATTGGAATAAAATACAAAAAGTAGTTAAATTTGGTGAGATTTCGTAATTTTTGGTGGAACCAAACAGGGCCTAAGAGGAGCAAGCAATTACAGAAAACTAAACCAACACCATTGGATAGTTTCATACTTCTAAATTACAAAACTTTCAAGCCATTGAAATTAAGAATATTTAACAGTTTGGCGACGTGATTACAACTGCTTGTAAAAAAGATTCAATAACCAGACAACAACTTCTTTATTTCATACAAGTAATTTATTAACCAGATCAAATGGTGACTAACAGGAACAAGCAATTATAGAAAACTAAACCAACACCATTGGATAGTTTCATACTTTTAAATTACAAAACTTTCAAGACATTGAAATTAGGAAAATTTAACTCCCTAAAAGATACAATCCAGATGGTCAAAGTGATCAGAACATGTCAGTGATGAATAATCATATAATAAACCTTATATTGGCGTCAGCGATGAATAATCATCTAATAAACCTTATATTGGCGTTACGATGAGAGTTAAAAGAACATTATTGTGCTCAATTGCCAGATAGAACACTACATCAGACCATGAATGGGAATTAATGCTCCAGCACACTTCTTTATGCTCTCCATTTCCCCCTTTAACAATATTGAGTTTTATCCAACCAAAATGAAACTTGTAAGATAAAAATAGGCATCATATCAGGAACCGACCAATAACATTAGAGGCCTTAGAACTCACCAATTCAGGCAGATACTCTGTTCCTTCTTTCACCTTCAAACTCATGATTCTAAATTTCACCTTGCTCTTCTGATCTAATTGTTTATCATTGTTATCTGGCTGTTCCACAAACTTGAACACTGCCAATAACATTCAAAAGAATAAGTCAGATACAAGCCTGAACTATACACACCAACATAAATATATGCCTCCACTTGAGGAGAAGAATGTTGGTAGAGGGGAAGAACAAGTTTTCTTAACAGATTCTTACCCTTGCAGTGACATTATACCTTCTAACATATCCATGCAAAGTCATGTGACTCACAACTATTGACTACCATAAGGCGTTCTACATTTAATTTCATTTTCTTATTCTGCAACTATTTCAGCAATTGTGACTAACATGTAACCGACTTGTTCATATTCCTGATTTTGCAACACTTGGTAAAAGATCCAATTTTGTTAAGGATCAAGCATGCAACTTGAGAGTGAACCCATCCCATTAGTCTCCACTTGATTAAATGTATGGAGGCCGTGCATGCACATTTAGATATAAACAGCTAAAGCATTGATTTTTTTTATTTTCCCAACCTTGGCAGTTATTATGCCTTTACGCATAAGATATGCATACTTAATTTTTTTTTATTACTTTTTCTCAATGGCAATAACTTTTTTCCTTATTCATTTCACATTTATATTTTAAACTATCCTAGCATACCTATTATGTATTACGAGCAACAACACCTGTAATTATTTCTTTTCCACCAATTTTAACTTCTACTAAATACAACAGCATTGCCCTGCTTATATTTGTATACCATATTATTAGCTTTTTTTAGTATCCTTAACTTTCTTAAGTGACAGCAACAACGACATTCATACTGTAAATTAAATCCATTTCTTCCTTTAATTTTCATTAATTATTTGAATGACAATAAACCATACCAAACTAAGCCTTTTTCTCACTAGATGGGGTTGGTTATATGAATTTGACAACGCCAATCAAATCTATGAAGGGTCATATACTCTATTAAATCCATGTAGGCCAGGTCATGCTTAATAGTAACAATTATTTGAAAAAGTAAAAAATATAATCTAATTTAAATGTTCAGGCATTATATTGCTCTGTAACAATATTAGATAGAACCATAGAATACAGCACCATCTCAGAAAACAAAGTAGCATTATTTCTTACTACTTCTTCACCATTTGACTAAAAATTGTGCATTACACAGATGTCAACTGAAGGCAAGTAATAGATTATTACCAGTAGCAATAATGCTTTCTCGGGGAGCAAGGATACCTCCAGGAGGTCGCATGTAACAGCTCTTTGGTGCAGTAGTTTGAAACTGAAGCAAGGGCATTTCATCAAATCAGTATGGAATTTGAAAGAAGTAAATGTATTAATATTACAAGTAGAACAAAGAAACAGGGCATTTCACCACTCCCACCCCTCCTCATGAATTCAACAAATGCATTGTTCTTTTTCTAGCAATGGAAATCTAGTATGCAGCTTATAATTCCAAAGTGCTATGTAAAAACAGGGAGCACTTTCAGTTCCTTTGTTTCAAACAATAGTGTCAAATCACAATCTACAAGGTAGTAGTATTCACAACCCACCCTTCTCATGGGTTGGCCCCAACATGTGATAGACAAAATAGATTTGACAATCCTCTATGTATATTGTAGACGGAGCTTTGGTTTAGGCAAAACTCTGTTTAGTTCAGTGGAGAGGCTAAGAATTACAGATGGATGTCAGGCAAACCTGAAGCTAAAAGTGACGAGCTAGAGAAGAGGATAAGGCAACAATAGTGAAATAGAGAGGCTTTGCCTGGGTATTATAGGGTTTTCCTTGAGCACAAGTCACATGAGGAGGAAGAAGATTCCTTTGGAAGGTCTCCATTGCTGGGTCATATACTCCCCTGGTGGCTTGGAGACCAAGCAAGGCAACTCTATCTACCAAGTGTCCGTTGGCAACCAATCAGGTACACTCTACAATGTCCAGTGACCACAACTGGGGACAAACCTTAGTCCACTCAGTCATACCAGGCAATTGTGCCAATTTGTCCCTTCAATCCGACAATATAACGAATTGTAAGGGTAATTCGTATAATGAGATCCCCTCTTCTTAGCCATCATACTACTAACAACCTCTCAAGTCCCGCGGGTAGGTGCGTAAGGTCATTTACTGACCTATTTCCTGACATTACATTGACTCAACCAATCCCCTCAGCCAGCCTTCTTGATGGCGAAGCCCCCAATCTTCGAACTTCCCTTGTATTCCTGTAAGGCTAATTCCTTTCATAGCTAGGTGCCTCAATAATTCTGAGGGCTCATTAAGGTTGCCTCATGTTCTTAGTAGCAATCCAGAGGCCTCGTCCATTTGGTTCCATAGATTTGATCTAGAGTTTACCTAGAACATGGTTTGTTATGGTACATGATACGGGAATACGCACAAGATTTGGTATTTTCTTCAATACGCGATACGGATGGAGGTAAGCTTAATTGGAGCTCTATTTCAGGTCGTGGTTCATTTATGGATGAGTCATTCATACGTATCCATGTATGGAAATATATAATTTGAGATAGTTTCAATAGTAAATAGAAGAAACAAGTAAAATAATATGTAATTCTCATAATTCATAACATAATGTCAATAAATAGTCCAAATTCTAAAATTACAAATATCTAAGCAAATGAGACAAAACAAAAGATCAAACCAATACAATATTCCAATAAATAAATAAACTACTACTTTATTCTCTCCTTTCTTTCCCTGTCTTTTCTCTATATTGTAGAGTATAAATTTTTTATTGGGGTCATCATATTTCACGATTCAAAAATGAATTGTAGCTAGGATCACATGATCTGGATTCCATAGGGGGGTAAGGGATCCTAGTAGCTAGGATTTGGCCCTCAATTCCCTACGAGCCATGAGCCTTCAAGAGAACCATTGGGCCAAATCATTCAAATCTGGACCTTTGCACCGTAAATAGTCAAATTATTAGTAATGACTCTTTAGAGTACACAAGATTTCAGAAGAAAAAATAAGAATGCTTAGGAAGAGAGAGGAAGTTCCACTACCAAATCAACAAATTACAATCAAAACAGTTCTATTATAAGAATAAAATTGTAATTATATAAATATATATTATTTACATTAAACTGATATTTAGCGGGTACCCAAGTACCCTATAACCCTACAGGCAAATCTCAAACCCGTATGGGTATTAATTTTCAATCTCAAACCCTCACAATCCTATTGGGGTATTTTTCAATGAATTTTTATTAGGTTCAAATGGGTCAGGTACTTTTTTTTTTTGAAAAGATAAGTAAATTTATTAATATAGCATCGACAGATGCTAGAAAATTACAAGTGATAGTACACCAACTATTTCTTCATTCT
>JAVXUM010179116.1:0-11372 GCA_035590655.1 Pouteria glomerata
ATCGACAAAAAAAAAAATCAGCTCAACTTTGATTTGTAATTTTAACGAATTTGATTTGTGATTGATTTAAAATCAAGCTCGAATTTAAATCTAGAGAAACTTATTTTAAAAACTCGTGAATAAATTTGATTAAATAATATGTATTTTTTTATAATATTAATTTAATATATTTTAAACTTAAATAACATCATTTTAATTTAATCAACTTAACAATAAGTCAATTTCGAACATAAAATTTTCATTGCCAAGTTAAGTCGAACCCTAATATTAAGGAGGCATTTGACAATACTTTTATTTTTCTGTTGTTATTTTTTTGTTGTCGTTTTCTTTTTTGTGCTTTCTGTTGTCATTTTTTCTTTTTTGAAATGAAAACTGAAACTGCATTTAGAAACGTAATTTTATTTACGATTATTATTTTTTATTTTTAAGAAAATTATATTATATTATATTAATTATTAAATTAATATTATATAATATAATACAATATAATAATTTAAATTATAATAATTTAATTATTTATATATTATATTATTATATTATATTAATTATAGTATAATATTATAATATATTATATTATATTAAAATTGACAATATTTAAAACAGGGTTAAAATATTTGTAAAAAAAAAAAAGAAAATAGAAAGAAAATACTTTTTGAAATATTTTTATTTTTTTTGTTTATGTTTTAATTTTTTGAAAATAAAAAATATAAACAGATATAACAAACATATTTTTGTTACAAATTTTTAAAATTTTTAAAATAAAAATAAAAAAATAAAAAATTGAACCTTACCAAATGAGGCCTAATGATTCGTGTCTCGGGATGAGTTTGCCAGGCTCGAGCAAGTCAGAACTAGGTTGAAATCCATCCCTAAAAAGGATATTATTTTAATAATATTATTATTATTATTATAATCACTCATTATTTATTATTATTATTTGCATCAGCACTATCGTGAAAACTCGGTTCCATTTTGAGTCCGAAATGTTAGGACCAATTAAGATCAGATCGATTCTGCATCTAGCATGGGCCCGAAACCCAACCCACGGTGCCAGCTCCTAAATTTTTAATGCTCTTCAAGCTTTGGACTTGGATGCTCGAATCTCAACAATGGATTTTGTTATCATTGGGTCGTATTTGAGGCCCGACCTGGGTCAATCCCTTGCTGCAGAGACTCATTTTTGGCCCAATGGGCCATTGGGCGACAATTTTGTTCCAAATATTTAAAAAAAAAAAAAAAAGAATGACTTTTTCTTAAGATTAATAAACAACATAAATAGTAACTCAATGCACAAACTTCCTCAAGTTTGGTTCGGTTTAGGGGGCGTTTTGCAACCTCAACTTAAGGTAATTTTTGATAATTTTTTATTAAAAATTTTTGATAGTTTTTTTGTTAAAAATTATTAGTGGTAATTTTTTTTGTGTTTGGTGAATAAAAATATAATTTTTAGTAATTTTTTGTAACTTTTAGGTATTTGGTAAAATCGTTACTGTAAGAGAGTAGAAAAATAACAATTTTTATCTGTTTGATAAAATTTTTTACTATAACAGAGCAGAAAAGTGTAGAAAAGTGAGACTCACTGTTATATCAAATTATTGTATTATAGCAGTAAAGTAACAAAAATTATTATTTCACCAAACAATAAATTACTATAGCAGTGCAAATTTTTGATAATCTTTTACTCTTTTTTGAGCTGCCAAACGCAGTCTTACGGGGGTTTTACAAGGTTGTAGTGAGAAATAAACGGTCAATATTTAACTGTATTTAATATAATAAGATTTTTTATATTCTATTTTAATTATGTTTTAATATGATTTTTTTTAGCTTTTATTTTTATTTTAAAATAAATTTAAATTAAATTAAATTAAATTAAAATCATTGAAAATGTCCATTAATACACTGCAACTTCTGCAGTGGAACCCGATTTATAGACAGAATGATGAAGCAAATTCTACTCGTTTGTTCCTAGAAGAAAGGAAGAATGTTTACTAGTTCCATTCTGAACCAAATTGGTTCTTCGAACTTCAGGGGTCGAAAATTTTGGTTTTAAAAGTTGAGAGCCCTGACAACTGTCGTTAGGTGTTGGTCGACCGTTCCGTTGAGTCGAGACACTTCGTCCTCATTGGGCTTTTCCAATTCTCAAGTGATACTCGAGAATTCAAAATTGCATGCATTATATTTATACTACGTACATTAATAATAGATGCAACGGCTGTGACGAATGTAGGAATTTTTTTTTTTTAGTGAAAATGGAAAATAATTTTGATTGTTTAATAAAAAGTTAAAGAAAATTTTAAGAACTTTTATAAATTTTTTAAAAATTTTTAACAACTTTTAAGACTTAAACAAAAAAAAACAAAAATTACTAAATTTTTAATTTTTTAATTCCAAACGGGTCCTAATAACAAAACGTTTTCCAATTGTGTTTGGATTTTAGGAGTAAAGTTTAGAAAGCTGGTGAGTGATGCCAAACACCGGTTTAGACGCAATATGCCAGCGTATCAATTCTATTCTCAAAATAGGGACCCGCAACTTATGGGAAAAAATATGACCTGCTGTTTCTTTCCAAATAGTCTCTTCAAGTGATTAAGAGTGATCGAGGGGTCGTTTGCATCTTTAAACATTTTAAAAAATTTTAAAAATTTTTAAATTTTTTTAATTAAATTTCATTCTGTATCACTTTTATGTCATATTAATACTAATTTTTAATATTTTTAATTCTTTAAACGCCCCTTAAAATTTGCTTGCCAACTAACCAAATATTAAAATTAACAAAAAAATTTTAGTTCCAGCGAAAGCAAAATTATTTTATTCTAGTTTTTTCAAATTTCAGTGATAATGATTGCCACTCGCTCATTTGTACATCTGCCTCTGCACAGGGGCATGCTCAAAGCATAATAATTCTTTCATAATAATTAGTAGTTAAGAATTAAAAAAAAAAAAAAGAAATTAAGGCCATAAGACTAAAAAATGAAAGCTTTGACCGTTTTCTCCCCTGGGTCATACTCTCTTTATAGACTGCTTCGATCGGTCTAGGTCTCGGTCCGAGGAGCTGAGTGGGGCAAGCTTTCCACATCAGGAAGTCCAGGTGTGTATAGGTGTGTGTGCGTCCTTTAAATACTTTTTTTTGTAGCCACATTTCTAACATGGTGTGCTAAGTTTGGTTAAACCTAAAAAAAAAAAAGTTATAAAACTAGATTATAAAATTACATGTCTAATTGGTATTTTTATTTATATTTTATTTAAATTATAAAATGATAATATGTCATACTATGGTATATCGTTTGGGTAAATAATTATTACACTAATATTGTATCAAAATCAAACTCATAAATAACATAGAGTGAGCATTGAAATCAATTGTGAGATATGTGTCAGTGGTGCAGGGAAGCGGAGGCAGCCTTTTACTATCTATGTAATACAAGAATCTATAGTTTCTTGAAGTTAAATCCTCGCACAACCGACTAAACACTTCTTCACTTCCATCCTTTCATCAACTGACCTATACCCGGATTACTTGCTCAATTTCAAAAAAAAAGTCATCTCCTGGCCTTAGAGAGTCCCACCGCCCTGCCCTGAGTGATGGTAGATGGGGTAAATCACGGGATGTGCGACAAGTGGCTAGGGTCCGAGAGCTTGCTTTTACCGATCATGTAATGCAAACCTAAACCGCGTTACTGAAATTCAAAACTCGCGTCGACTAATAGCAGCACTACATGTACTCTCATTCTTTATCATTTGACCTATGCCCCGAGGTTACTTACTCAATTTCAAGATGAAGCATGAGTTTGTTTAGGGGATGCAAGAGATTTACCCATCGGGTACTTGACTGGCTACGGGAGGCGGATGGAATTGTCTCGGAGTGTGAGCAAGCGTTGCAAGTGTCTTACTAGAGAAGTACCATTTTGCCTCTTAAAGAGCATAAAATATGGTGGGCGTTTCCAAGTACAATTTCAAGTAAAAAATTTTTAATTTTTAATTTTTAAATATTTAATAAATTATTAATTTTTATTTTTATTTAATTATAATAATTTTTTAACTTAAAAATTATCAAAAATTATTAAAAATTATTAAAAATTTTATCAAATATTCAAAAGTTATAAAAACTTAATGCATACTCTATCAAACATATTAAAAATTATATCTAATAATATTTGACCAAAAAAAATTAAAAATTACTAAAAATTGTGCCTTACACTAGTGATGCCAAAAAAAAATAAAATTGATGGGGTTAAAATTGTCAGATCAAAAATTTGAGCTATCTCAAATCAAACACGATTTGTTTGATCTGATTTTGATAAAAAATACTTTAATTTTGAATTTAAAAATTATTAATGGCCCACATAATATGTACGTGGGTATTTTTTTATTTAGATTTTTAGAAGAAAAAAGGTGTCCTAAAATTTTTAATAACTTTTTATGGTTGAAATTCTAACCCAATTAAAACATACAAACATTCTAACAGCGAGGTTGTGCATAACTTGAAGGATTAAGCAAGTGCTCTATTAACATGAAAATAATGATTTCCTCAGGATTTCTAGCTGATCTTTTATTTATTATACAAGAGAAATTAGAAACTAGAATCAGACTTGACAAGTCGCATGTATATTTGCTTGCTTGTATATATATATACATATATATATAACTAATTCTAGGCAAAAAATGCAAGTCGACCCAGACCTTAATTCTGATGGAGCCATGACTACTTTTAACCTTGCTCTGCTCTCATCTTTGAAGGATCAACCCAATTAGTAATATTGTCCATTCCCGACTAAATTATCCATTAAGGAATTATTCAAATTCTTCTACTCCACCCATACACATTTGAACTGCCTAATACGTAGAAACATGTCTGAGAGCGAGGTTAGTAACTCAAGTAATAAGAATCGTATTTCGTCCGCTCATTATTAGATTCGGTCTGTGACCTTCTTTCTTTTTTCATATTTACATTTCAAAAAAAAAAAAAAAATGTTTAGGCATCTAGACTACGTTTGGAGTTCAAGTGACACTAAAAAAATACCAAAAGTTGTCACTTTTACAGTAATTGAATATTTGTTAAATTTATAATTTTTTCACTTTTCTTCTCTGCTATAGTAAATAATTATTACAGCGAACTCCACTTTTTTTCACTTTTCTACTCTGCTACATTAAAAATTTTTACCAAACAACCAAAAGTTGTCACTTTTTTGCTTTGCTACAGTAATAAATTTTACCAAACACTTAAAAGTTACTAAAAGCTGGCAAAAATTTCATTTTGATTCACTAAACACACCAAAAATTATCACTAACAATTTTTAACAAAAAATTACCAAAACTTACTAAAAATTTTACTCTCCAAACACTCTCTAATCAATTAATCTGCGTAAAACCCTCAATCTTGAGCATAAAAAAATCATATTATATTCCGGATGTCTCAAGCTTTTCAAATAAAATTTTAAAAGCTCAAAAGTACAACTGCTGGAAGAATGTGCTGAATTAAGCTTTAAACCACTCTTTAGCGACCCATAAATTGATAGGGCTGGCGAAACAAAACCGAGGAAGGGAATAGGAGACGCTCTGGCTTTTCCTAAACCTAACAAAAACAGTGTGACCCCTTGTTTCTTAAATGATAGGAGGGCAGCTAAAATCCACAGCCACATCCTCATTTGAAATGTCCATTTCATCAACCACTTCATCATCAATACCAGAGTCTATTCTTTTCCACGTGCCAATCACGCGAGCCAGCCATGGCTATGTTTTGAACTATATATGTATATAATCTTCAAACACACAGGCACACACATATAAATATATATTCACAGGCCATAATGCTAATGTTAGGTGTAATACTGCTATAAAGTTGTTTTGCATGAACTTTAGAGTCCCATCACAAGCACCGTACATGCAACTTTTAGTCTTTAACATGCATATAAAGAGATGATTAAAGATTTCACCAATTTGGCCTAGGATCAAGGGGCCTCAAAAACAGTATTATATATATATATATTACATAAGACAGTATTTTTATATATATACATATATATTACATAAGTGACATTGCTTTTTTTTAAACAAAAGTTCAAGTTTTTGAAGCAAAGTGAAAGTTTTATATTCTAAAAAGGTTTATTTCTTTCCACAAAAACTAAAGCTTTCAAAGCTTGCCCTATTAAATTGATCCCACATGAATATTCATGGAATAATTTCAACCTGTCAGCTACAAGAGCTAGCTAGCAAATTATTCTCATGCAGTTGAATCTTTGATGTGGATGTAAATGAGTTTATCAATTGCATGGCCATGCAATAATGAATTAGGAAAGGTTTTGTTAAGTGACAAGTGTCAATTACACACACATCGAGGCGAAATAATCGTGCACGGCATCTATGAAATTTATTGAAAAAAATTATAAAAACCTAATTAATATTCAAAAATTTTAAAACCGACAAAAAAAAAAAACAACGGGTATTAATGTGTTTTTGTGGTATTAACAATATAACTCTACAGAAGATAAACATGAAACGACTTTATGACGAGAAAAAGAGAGAGTGAGAAAGACAAAGAGGTCCATTTAGTGCTTGAGAGAGACTTCCCTTTAATCATAAAGCACCGCAACCACAATCCTCCACCTACTCTTTATTAGAGTCCTTTTCTCTCTTGCCTTTCTTTTCTTCTAGATTTAAGGCCAACGAGTAAGTTATTTCATTTCTAACTTTATATATGTATAAGGTATTTGAAAAAAAAAAATTAAAGAAAAGAATTATAAAAGTTTAGATAATTTGATATAAAAGTGATATTTATTAAAATTTAATTATAAAAAATATAAAAATAATTAAAATTTAATAAAACTTGATAGACCAAACATGACCGTAATATGTAAAATTAGCAGAGTTTATATAATTAATTTTGAAAGGTTGCATTACTAATGCATTATTGGCGTACAAACTTCATGTTACATGCGAATGAAACACTTAAATATACAAAGCATTTATACATTATATAATACACAGTTTTTGCAACTGATTTTATGTTCTGTAGGACAAACCAGTTAAATATTGTGATTATCTCATTTGTTTGAGTCTAGAGCATGTATGATTGTTCTGCGCCTAATACATGTATATCGATCTTTACTATATATATTATATAAATGTGAATATTTTTAGGAAGTTTTAATTGTTAAGTACGGTTAGGAGTTGTATATATTTAAAACTATTTTAATCACTTTAATTTTTTATTTATTTATTTATAAATAAATAAAATTTTATTAAAAGTATCAAGAAAATGCTCACAAAATTAAGAAGGTTACCCCCTCAGCTCCTACACTATTATGGTTTCAACAGAAGTTAGAAAATTTGTTTATTGTTTTATTATCAATTAATATAAGTAAATTCTATTCATTGAGTATCATTGGAAGTTTATGCACATAAAATTTATAACACAAAATTTATTTTAATTATGTAACCGAATTACTAACTAATTACATTATCAATTCTTAAAAATTATTTTAATCAACTTTAATTTATTATTTATCAATTTATCTATCAAAAAGTTTTTTTTAATTAATCTACGTGTTTATTTTTTGTTACGTATATCAATTAATTTGGGTCTAAGTTTAAATTATATAATTCAATTCAACTAAATTACTATTTTTGTTAAACAATTATTACTATTATTATTATTTTTATTGATTAATCTAATTAAATTTAGGTTATATTTAATAATGAACCTTTGTATGGACGTGTGCATTGATACCATTTAGGACTCAAAAGAGAAGTTTGAAAATCCTTTAATTGCCTATTATTCCTAATCTCCCCCATCTTTTAAGTTTTTAGTTACAAATTTTGCATTTCAATTTGAAAATCTCATTAAAAATTAAAGATCGTGATAATTCGACTTATAAGAATTTGAAACAATTTGAAAAATACAAAAATGAAATCATTTCATTTTGAACAGCAAAAGGTGATTTTGGTTTGCAATCTCAAATTTTATTCATTTAACTAATAATATTCCTTGAAATTTGTAGAATTCCCATGTGTTTTGTATTGTTTTAGACTCAAGAACGTGTCTTTATAGTATTCAAAACAAGAACCCACCAAACACCTATTTGTTGCGTCACCTTTTTTATTTAAATAAATCTCTTCAACCGTTAAACAAATTTGTCCATATCATTTTAATAATATATTTTTTAAAATATTAGGCATATAAAATTTAAAAAAGACTGATATATCAAAATAATTATAACGTGAAAAGCATGTAAATTAAAATTAGTGTGCTTGTGCTTAATAACACTGGCTATCCAAAATATCAAGATTGATCCAACAACATTATCAATTATTAGTGTGTATCAAATAATATAAGGGTCTCTTTCTTTTACAGGCGGAGTAGTCCATAAGACCAAATAATTGATTCTTTTTTCATTTTCTGTGTATATATATGTTCCTAATGCATTTTGTTTCATATTGGTTGCATTTTCATTTACATGTTGCATTATAACCGTAATTGAATCTGATGGATATTAAACGAAGACGAACATAGCTAGCATTCACAGCCATCGCAAAATCGGCACATAATAGAGGTTGGACCACAAGTTATTGTAGAACCATCCTCTCGAAGGTAACCTGTCTTACCTTTTTAAATAACAGAGGTTGGACCTCATGCTACACCAAAATTTAGATGATAAAATGTGCATTTGCTAATTAATTTTGAAAACCTTATCTATATTTGAGATTAATTTTGGAATTATTTTTGAAATACAGAAAAAGCATGAAAAGTATCTGTTGATACCGCTCATTTGTCCCACATCGGTTAGGAGTCGGAGACTGAGGTACCTAATAAGGGTCTTGGTTTCCCCTCTCCAAGCAGGAGGCCTTTTCCCCACGGGGGAAAAACAAAACCGTAGCGGGGGCCCATGAGATCGGAGAGGGCCACGCGCCCACCTGTGGACAATATTCTGCTTGCGGAGCCTATCATGTGCGTACGAAAAATGAGCATCAACAGTATCAATATTAGCGATGATTCAACTGATGTTTCGACGATCTGTTCGAACAATAGAAAGACAGCAATTGACAAATCAAGATAAGAAATAAAACTGTAGCATGATACCCGCTATTGTCCGGACTACCTAATCCGATTTACATGAGATTTTAGATTTATAGTTTTTGATTTCGTCTATAAATATACCGTTTCAAAGGCTATAGTGTGACGTTCTTCTTTTCCGTTATTTCAGAAGATAGTTTAGAGGGTCTTTAGGGTAATTTCAGGAGTGATTTTTTGTTCTAATATTTGTGGATTGCATTGTAGCGTTATTTTGAAGTACAATATATATTTTTATCCAATACATTTTATTTTGATTTCGTATTCTCTTATTGTTCATTGTTTTATTGTAAAAGCTATGTTAAGCTTAGTGTTATTCTTGATCTAACCTTAATAATGAAGGGTGAATCCTTATGAATATTTTGATGTGCATGAATCAATGCATGTAATGTGAAAAGGTTCATGCATTGATTTATATTTTTTAAATTTTTGATTTATTTTTTTTCAAACACTTTCGAAAATGAAAATTCTTTTCGATTTTAAGTTTATAAAAGTTTGAACTGAGTAGATTAGATTTGAAACCAAAACTAATATATTAAAATATTTTTCAATTTTTCAATCCTTAACGAGATTTTAAAATCGTGGTTTGGGACTTTGAGAGGATTTTAGGAAAATTATTCTAGTTTATATCTCTTCTTAAGTAAAATATGAACTGAGTATTAAAAGCACATTAAAATATGAAATAAGAGATTCACCCGAATTTAAAGGTTAGATCAAAAGTCGTTACATTGATCATTAATATTCTAATCGCCTACTATTTTTGAGTTTAATTCTTGTTACTTGCTATGTTGTTTATGATTTGGAGTATTATGTTCAATTACTTTTTATGTTTAATTGAATTCTTATCTAGTTAATTAATTTATCCATTTGATAAAACAAATTGAAAATCTTCATTATCTTTCTCTTAGCATTAAATAATATAATCTCGATATAATTTAAAGTTTAGTTTATCTAGTTTTTTATGAATACGTTTTCATTCTCATCGAATTAAAATTACGCTTTAAAATTATGTCACTTACTTTTACACGTGGAGTTTTATTTTAAACACATTATTTAGATGTGATGAATAATGATCAAGATCTTCATGCCTAACCTATGATATGTTGGATATATATACATTTAACATTTATATTTTCCTTTGCAATGGACAGGCAGTCAAAAAAAAAAAAAAAAACCCATACATATATATATATATAGAGCAGGTTTGCTTCATTATATATCAGGTAAGGTAAATTTTGAGAGGTGATCGGTTACAAATACCTTTAAGATCTTGTGACAATGAATAAAAGAATATATTGTGAGCGAAATGACGAGCAGGTGCGTACTTAATTCAAATCATTTACTATAATGACTTGATAATTTACTATATATATCTTGCATATAAGTGGCAGCCAATAGTCAAAGATAATCAATAGGACCAATTACGTGATGGTTTCATTGTGAGTAGTCCCCATTGAATGGTCATGCCGAGAAAGATCTCTCTCTCTCTCTCTCTCTCTCTCTCTCTCTCTCTCTCCATATTGGTAATTTACATAATATATACAGCAGCTATTCAGTACGCATGCAAGTCATAATCATGTATTTGACTATCCTTAATTTCAGCGCAATAAATTTCCCCTGAATTTGCAGCTTATTCCAAACCTCATTTCCCCCAATTTTGTGGCTGAATGTTACAACCCGTACTTCATTTAAAAAAATGATGGATTTTCAACCGAAGTTTACTGAAAAATCAATTTTGCTTCAATGTAATAACTTTTTATACGTGGCACAACATAACATGATACATAATTATTTATAATTTAGTAAAATATGAAAAAAAATTTATTATGAACACGTGTCATGATCTAAAAGCATATTCGTATAAAAGAATCATTACATTGATATTATGTTAAAATTAAACTTTCTCAAAGAAATAATTAAGATGCAAAGCTAATCATTTTTCTTAGTGGGATCTAGATCTCAATTTTTAGAATCTTCTGGATTCTTGAAATTTTGGTTAATATATTATTTCAAATTCCTATTATTTCAAACTGGTTCTGGATAAATTGAAGAATTTTAAAACCATGATGCATAAATTATGAAAAATATTACACTGTTATGCCAAATTTATTAAAAATTTTACATCGATGCCCTCTTAATTAAATCTCTTATTCCACCACTGCCATAGATGACAATTACCAGTCAACTTACCTGCAGTTCTCCAATTTCGTGAATAAATATCAAAAGAGCCGTACATGATTGAAGGTTTCTTTTTTACTTTTTTTTTTTTTTGATTATAAGGAATCTATAGTTATCCAGGTAAATT
>JAVXUM010179124.1:0-11371 GCA_035590655.1 Pouteria glomerata
TTAAGCTTTGAAGCTCCCTCGCCTTGGCTCTTGTAATGGGTCCTCGATAGCTAGGTAGTGATGGTGGTTCTTCATCAAAGTGACCAAGCTCAAGCTATATGTTCGAGCTGCTTATATACCCTGTATAGGCATTAAGTTAATTGTAGTTCAGACCTAAAGTGGTCTAAACTACATATTGATGAGATGTGAATTGATATATTGATGCAAAAGTTTCACTCTAAGTCTAAGTTAGCACCTAGCACAGATGGTCTATGAAGACTATGAAGACAGCACTCAAGCTATTTGCTCAAACTAGCAACGTACACTTCTAAGGGATTAGGTTAACGTATATCTAGGAGAGTGCCTAGTACGGGTGTAATTTGAAAATGTGTATGAGAAGGCAACCAATAGGGTCAGTACTATATAGAGGATCAGTGTGAAGGAGCTTCACTCCTCAGATGGCATAAGGAAGAAAAAGAGTCCTAGCTCTAGGTATGTGTTAGGAGTAATTATCTTTTGTATTGTGAGGGCCTAGCCTTAAGAATGAAAATGAGAATTGGCACCTCATGTATAACTTGGGAAGAGAGCTTTGCTTTGGAGGATAAAAGACAGCTAGCACTTTGTGCTTAACTGGGAAATGGACCCTAGTTCTAGATGAAAGAGAACAGTTAATGCCTAGTGCATAACTGGAGAAAAAAAGCCTTGCTCCATTGGAGAAATGACAACTAGTGCTTAGTGCATAATTGAGAAATAGTTAACTAGAGAAAGGAATCTCGCTCCAAATAAGAAGGCTAGTTAGTGCCTTGCACATAACTAGAAAATGGAGCCTTGTTCCAAAAAGAGACAGTTAATGCCTTGCATCTAACTAGGAAAATGACCCTAGTTCTACGGTAGCGGTTCGGGTTATGGTTACCGGACTTAAGCTCTCTACTCGAGGTGTCTACATACCCTGCGAAAGAATTAGGTCTATGTAGCACTAATCGTAGTTTGCACCTCACGCATATGGAGAAAGAAGAATAGTTAGTGCCTTATGCATATCTGGAGAATGGTGCCTCATTCTATTAGGGAGTTTAGCTCTAAGAAATGGACAGTTAGCACCTAGTGTATAACTGTGGGAAGGAGCTTCATCCCAAATGCGAGAAACAACTAATGCCTAGCGCATAACTGAAGGAAA
Organism: Pouteria glomerata; assembly: GCA_035590655.1. Lineage (NCBI taxonomy): Eukaryota > Viridiplantae > Streptophyta > Magnoliopsida > Ericales > Sapotaceae > Pouteria > Pouteria glomerata. Next base: position 1,154 of record JAVXUM010179124.1, read on the forward strand.
TAAGTCTTGCTCTAAGAAATAAGGAGTAGTTAACACTTTACACATAACTATGAAAATTGAGCTTTACTTCAAGGATGCGCTTAGCATATGTGGGTGAGTATCTATCATTTGAGAAAAAGAACTCAACTCAAATAGAGAGCTTAGTTCCTGGTGATGACAGTTAGGTTTATGTAAATGGCCGAGGAACCTAATGTAATGTGAGTGATATAGTTTCTATGATTAGGTGTGTCTTAACCATGTTGAATATGATGATTTATATTCTAGCATGGATGACAATTCATAGATGCATGGCAAATATATCTAAGGGAAGTCATAACTTAGAATTCATTGACTTACCCAATCTTAAGTCATTGTTAGTTTTTGGAACCTCACTCACTTAGGTGAATACTCTGGATTGGGAATCATTTAATTTCTAAGTCTTTCTCAACCCTAGTAGGTGTGTGTTTACATGTTTGAATGTGTTTTCGCATGTTAAGGTATGTACATGCATGTCAAAACATGGTGCATAGCTTGTCGTAGCATGTGATTGCATGATAAATGATGTCCTAAGATGTTATATCATGATGTAAGATGGTGAATGAGCATGATAACATTCCATAACATGATAATATAATATACTAGCATGGTCATGGCATGGTTTAACATGACATAACATGGCAATAAGGCATGCTTAGCATGATATAGGATGATAACAACATAATATAACATGATAGGGATGACATGGCAGGACAAATATGATGTTCGACATGGCCTAACATGGCAATATGACATAGTTTGGTATGATAAAATGATGTTATGGCATGACATGTTAGTATGATATATGGACATATCATCTATATGATGTTTGAAATTTTGCAAAATTGTATCGGGTAAATTTGATCGATATCATACATTAAGTACAATTCAGTCTTGAATTATGATCCAAATACCTTTCATCGACAAAAATTTTGATTTAGACAATTAAAATTATTCTATTCTAATCGTGTAAATATATTGAATTGAAGAATAAAATAAAGATTTTCTAAAAAGTGAAAATTATGCAAACGTAAGCTTTTCCTAGAGAGAGAAGTTCTTAAGGAGCGCCAAGTGTTGAATGAATCAAATGAAAAAGAGAGAGGCCTTTTACTTATAAAACTTTTAGCTGGTAGAAGGTTTTGCTCATTCGAACAAGCAAAAAAAATTACCCATATCATTGTTATGCCTTGGATCTTATGACTCGAGGTATGAGTGATGATGACATACATAACATGAACTAACATAAGAAATTCCCTCATCAAAGCAACACAATAGTCACATAATGAACCCACTATATGAAATAAAGATGAAGTAAATTAAACCTAGACTAATGCCAGGTCACCATACCAACATATCTCCGACATTACTATTTCACATAGGCCTTACAGCCTTTATAACACAAAAATAACATAACTCTCTTTAAACAATATTATTACAATCCCAAAAGAATGTTTAAAGTAACTAAGCAAAATTTTGTTTAAAACTTGAATGACCTATGCATATGCAATCCTAGTACCATCCATGTGCCCTTCCCCATTAGTGATCCTGATTAGTACTTGCAACAAAGTCTGTAGGGACGTGAGCATTAGTCTTCTTATGCTCACGTAACTTCATAATAGCATATATATAATATAAATAATATCTCAAAAATTTTTTGTTCATTAGATTCATTTGCTGATATCCATGTGTAAAAGTACTTCCCGAGTTAATCATAATAATCAATCTTCTAATCTAAACATAATATTCATAATTTAAAATAAACTTACACATCAAGCTCATTAATCACTTGTTCAATAATATCACTACATAGTATTCAAATATCATAACCCATTATCTTTTAACTCTCGATGTTTAATTTAAGCATAACACATCAAATTATCATCCTGGCTTTCACTTTATTCATATGTTCATCAACTAGTCAATTTAGAGTAGTACATAACATACATCGTCTTTTATGGGCCAACACCCAATAGAAACAATAAACCGAAACCACATGTATCGTCTTTTACGGGCCAACACCCAATGGAAACGATAAACCGAAACCACATGTTGTGAGCCACTAACCCACTAGCATGTACACCATAACCCTGCGCAAGTTCCGAAATTTTCAACTCGAGGGTAATCTCATGACCCTTCCTATTTGCGGTACCCCATAACCCTATCATGTCATTAACCACTCAATCTCATTTGGTTCTCATTAAGTTACTATCAATTCCACACTCCTCATTTCTTGTGTTCCAACAACGTAAATACACAATTTTACTGTGAATCTATCAGCATTGTCATTTTATTAACGTAATTACCATGTGAATTAATTAGCAATTAATGACTTTATTTCATTAACACCATCACTTCATCATCTTCAATATTAAACAACGTTACATATCAACAAATATCAAAATTATACCCAAGTTCCTTTTATCATGCTCATTCTATTGCTCGAAAACCTCATTGAATAACCAAACCAATACATCAATATAGATTCACTTAAGGAATTTAACATTTTCATTATCTTGTGTAACCATTGGATAGGGTACAATAGTCAAAATTTCAAGTTTTCAACCATTCTGGGGGGTCCAGTGCCCCTCTGAAACAACTGACAGCTCCCAAGTCAACCCGAGCACCCCACTCCTAAACTCATGTGCCCCTCTACTTTCCAGTAGAACAAACCTCTAAGTTTTTGATCAAAAATGTAAGTTCTAGATTTCCAACACTTCTCTCATCCCATATATAGTTAAAAATAAAGTTTCAAATGATATTCTCGTGTTCAAAATGTTTTCAAAACCAATAAAAGCTAACCTCTATAATCACATCGCATCTATGATATAATCTAGGTTTCAAAGTCACACACAATTACATAAACATTTTTTATTCAATTCCCTTCTTCTCACAGTACCATACTTTAGTTGATCTTCACATTATCACATTTTTTACTCCTTTACATGCATATATATGTTAAAAAAAATCAAGAGTTCCCTACCTTAACTCAAGCAAAGAAAAAGTAAGAAGAAGATGGACTTTGGTTCTTGATCTTTTACTTTAAGTAACTCGAACTCTCTTTATTTAATCTTTCCTTATTAATCCAAATCACCCCTAACACCTTGAAAGGAAATATATATATATCATGAGTATAATCAAATATTTGATCCAATGTTAAACTTAGAAATGGATCAAAAACAAAAAAAACTTACCATAATTAAGCTTGTCTGTGATTCTTCTTAATTTCCTTTTCTTCTTCTTCTACACCTCCCCTTCTTTATTTTTTCTCCTTCTTTCCCAGTTGCTCTTTTTCTTTACTCTCAATTTATCTTTTTTTCTCTTTCTCACTCACCTATGAATATAAATATATTTTCCTCTTTGGTCAGCAAATTTCAACTCATCCTATGCACTTAGCACGTCATAAAGAAGCAAAAGCCATACCTCGCACTGTTGAGACCGTACCTTATCAGTAAGAACATTTCTTGTCATGGTAGGGCGCCCCACTAGGTACCCGGATGCCCTAGTTGGGACCCCGGATGCCCCTCTGAAACTACTGAGAGTTACCATTGTTTGGACACTAGCCCGGGCACCCTTCCCGTGCACTTGGGCACCCCACTGGCTTTCTACTTCACCAATTTTAAGCTTTTATGCTATTTTATCAATTACTCTTCAAAACCTTGACCCTAGAACTTATCCCATAACCAATATAACTTAATTAACATAAATTCACATCAAAAACATGTTTAAAACCTTATATTCACATTCATACCAAACTACGGGCTATCACATTCTCCTCCCCTTACAAAAATTGTCCTCGAAATTTTTTTTTATTCATACATATTTCAGGAAAACAAATACAGATATCATTCCCGCAACTCAGACTCACTCTCCCAAGTAGATTCTTTAACTCCATAATGTTTTCACAATACTCGAACCAATGAAATTATTTTACCTCGAAACACTTGGTCTCGAGCATCCAAAATTTGAACGGGCTTCATTTCATACCTCACATTCGAATATGTCTCCAATTCATTCCAATTCAATAGATGAGTGGGATTCGGAATATACTTGTATAGCATAAAAACATGGAAAATTTCATTCACTCCAGACAGTTGTGGTGGTAGTGCCAACTTATATGCAACTTCTCCAACTTGTGACAGAATTTCAAACAGACCAATATATCTAGGAGATAATTTTCCCTAGTTGCCAAATCTAAATTGCCCCTTTCGGGGTGATACTTTTAAAAACACGTGATCCTCTACTTGAAATTCCAACGACCTCCTACGCCGATCCACATTACTCTTCTATCAGCTTCTAGCCGTCTCCAATCTTTGTTTAATCACTTTGATCTTTTCATTTGTTTCCTGAACCAATTCCGGCCCAATCATAGCCGCCTCTCCAACTTGTGTCCAATACACTGGTGATCTACATGGTCTCCCGTATAAGGCCTCAAATGATGCCATTCCAATACTAGCTTGATAACTGTTATTGTAAGCAAATTTCACTAGTGGCAAATGCTCTTTCCAGTCTCCTCTAAAATCCAATACACAAGCTCAAAACATATCCTCTAAAATTTGTATTATTCGTTCAGACTGTACATCGGTTTGGGGATGGTAAGCCGTACTAAAACACAACTCCGTTCCCATGACAACTTGAAAACTTTACCAAAATCGGGAAATAAATTGGGAATCCCGATCGGAGACAATTGACACAGGTGTTCCATGCAATTTAACAATTTCTCAAATATATATCCAGGCCGAGGAATCCAATCAATTGATCATTCATATTGATAAGAAATTGGCTGATTTCGTTAAACGATCCATGATCACCCATATAGCATCACAACCCCTTTTTGTCTTTAGTAGTCCTGATACAAAGTCCATGGTGATATTTTCCCATTTCCACTTAGATACTGGCAATGACTGCAATAATCCAATCGGTCTTTGATGCTCTGTTTTCACCTGCTAACAAGTTAAACACTTGCTGATAAACTTGGCTATGTCCTTCTTCATCCCAGCTCAGTAAAACTGCCTCTTCAAAGCATGATACATTTTTGTAGCACTGCTAACCGTGAATAATGAAACTCTTTCATAATTTCATTTCTAATACATAAATTCTTCCCTAATATCTGATCACCCCGTTATTATCAATTGTCTAACCTAGAATATGCACCAATCCCTTTATCTTTTCTTGAATATCATTCACTTCTTCATCAGATTTCTGAGCCTTAATTACTCTGTTGATTAATACTGGCTGGACAACCGAAGTATACAATACCACATGTTCTTCTTCTACCTTGAATTTCAAATCTAATGCATTCAAAGCTTCCATCATTTCCCATTCTTTTACCACCACACTGGCTGTGATGCTTCTTGTCTTCCTACTCAGTGCATCAGCCACTACATTGGCTTTACCCAGATGGTAGTGTAAATCAAAATCATAGTCTTTCATGTACTCCATCCATCTTTATTTTCTCAAATTCAAGTTATTTTGAGTGAAGATGTACTTTTAAACTTTTATGATCTGAATATACTTCAAATTTTTCACCATATAGGTAGTGTCTCCAACTTTTCAATGCAAATATCACTACTGCTAGCTCTAGATCGTGTATGTGATAGTTCTTTTCATGATTCTTCAATTGTCTTGAACCATAAGCTGCCACTCTTCTCTTTAACAATAGAACACACCCAAGTCCTTCTCGTGAAGCATCACAACAAACTGAAGAACCGACTCCTCTCTCTAGAATAACAAGTAGAGGGGCAGTGGTTAATCTTCTCTTTATTTTTTGGAATGAATTTTCAATTACTTCACTCCATTCAAACTTAATTTCTTTCTTGGTCAACCTGGTCAAAGGGGCTGCCAACCTTAAAAAGTCTAAAACAAACCTCCTGTGGTATCCTGCCAACCCAAGGAAACTACGGATCTCAAACATGGTTTTCGGTTGAGGCCACTCCATTATGCTTCAATCTTGGATGGATCTACCGCTATTCCTTCTTCAGATACAATATGCCCCAAAAATTTAACTTCCCTTAGCCTGAATTCACACTTACGTAATTTGGCATACAACTGATGCTCTTTTAATCTTTGTAACACTAGTCTCAAATGTTGTTCATGCTCTCTTCTGACTTAGAGTACACCAGAACATCATCTATGAACATCACAACAAACTTGTCTAAACAATCTTTAAAAACTCGATTCGTCAAATCCATAAACACTACCGGTGCATTTGTCAAGCCAAATGGCATAACCAAAAACTCGTAATGGCCATACCGAGCCCTGAACACTATCTTTGGAATGTCTTCTTCTTTTATTCTCAACTGGTGATACCCTGACCGCAATCTTTGAAAATAATAAAGACCTCTTCAGTTGGTTAAATAAATCATCAATTCTAGGTAGGGGGTATTTGTTCTTGGTAGTCATTCGATTCAATTTTCTATAGTTAATACACATCCTCAATGTCATGTCTTTTTTGGCTGCAAACAATGCCGGTGCACCCCAAGGTGAGGTACTCGGCCTTATAAACCCCTTAGCTAATAACTCCTCAATTTGTATTTTTAGTTCTGTTAACACCGCCGGTGCCAACTTGTAGGAAGGAACGAAGATGGGTTCTATACCTGGAATGAGATCAATAGCAAACTCCATTTCCTATTTAGGTGCGACCCTAATATTTCTTCTAGGAACACATCAAGAAATTCCTCCATAACCCTAGGTAACTCAGTTTTCTGTTTTTCTTTTTCTTCTTCCAAAACCATGCAAGTAAATAAACTACATAAGTCAATCTTTACATGGTCATTCAAAAGCGACAGATCCTGCAACTCACGCCAATCTGTAAATAATCGAATTTGTTCTCCTTTCGGGGTAGATAAAGTTACTTTATGTCTATGGTAGTCGATCATAACTTAGTAGGATTTAAGCCAATCTATTCCAAGTAGAACATCAAATCCTCTTATCTTCAATAGTCAAAAGTGGAGACAAATTCTCTACCATCATACACATCCTCTACCCTTATTTCACATCCTTTACATACTTGGGTCGAAGAAAACTCGGTTATGGGTGTCTTAACGCACAAGAATAAATCCAAAGGGCTAACTTCTAATCCCAAAGTATACACAAACTTTACAGCTGTAAAAGAATGAGATGCTCCCGTATCTCATAGTACCATGGCATTGGATAAATAGATTTTGAAAATAACTCTGGTCATTATAGGCTCAACTGATGCCTCTTGTTGAGCCTTTGCAAACACTCTTCCCTAGGCCTGTGTGTTTTGGGGTCTGCCAACCATTTGCCTTTGTAAATTTCTCCTTTGTTGCTGGGACACTCCACTTTGCATTGCCCCTTGGGGAGTATTCCTTTGCTGGTTCTACTGCACTGACTAAGGGGCTAAAGAACGATTGCCCTGGGCTAACTGTCCCACCAGCACTATCCTCCCTCCAGTACCGCCTTGAACATAAGGAAAAAATATTTGAATATGCCCCATCTGTCCACAACTATAGCATGCTTTATTTTCTACTATCTGTCCACTTCTCAATTGCCCCACTGATTTACCCAGCCTTCTAGTCTTAGGACATTTAGTACTCTTATGACCTAGCAGTTTACAATTAAAGCATATAATATGTTTTTGGGAAACTCCTTCTAACCTTTTGGATTTTCTAGTTGTTGTACTTTCCTGTTGTGATTGTTGCGTCTAGGGAACTGAAGTACTTCCCTTAAGTTTCTTTTTGTTTTCACCCTCCTGTTGAGTTTCTGTGTTTTTACCTCGTCGGCCTCTACAAATGATTGTAGTCTTGCTCAAGTCCATCTTCACCATCATTGCTCTATTAATCAAAACCTCATAGTCTTCCAAATAGGCCTCAATCCCCTCTTGAACCTCTTATACTTCAAGTGAGTGGTAGAAATCAACTCCGGTGCATACTTTAACAAATCTGAGAACTTCCTTTCGTATTCAAGAATAGTCATAGTTCCTTGAATCAGACTTGCAAATTCTTCTCTTTTGGCATCCCTCAAAGACTGAGGAAAACAATGATCCCGAAACTTTTCCTTAAACCTTTCCCATATAAATCCCTCTACTCCTCCAGTGTCCTTCAAACTGGACCTCTATGTCAACACTCTCCCCACCAATTGAAATGCTGCCAACATGATGCAAGTAGAAGAGTCATTAATCTCCATGGCAACCAATATCTTCTCATATTCTTCCAAAAAATGCTCCGCCACGTCTGTATCTGCTACTCCATCATACGTCAGAGGTTTCATCCTGAACCTCTCTAATGTTGTGGTCTCAGTCTGCATCAATGGTTGGGGCCTAACCCGTGCCCCTCTTGCTAATGCGGCCATAGCTACCGCTATTTGTTGTAAGATCGCCCCAGCATCAATAGTTATGGGTTGTGGAGCTTTATGTGCCCCGGACTCTTTATCCTCACCACTGGGTACCACATGTGCTTCTACTACCGCACTATGGTGGGTTTCTTGTTCTTGCTGAAAATGAGCATTAATTTCATGATCTTTTATTGTAGCCTCTCTTTGTCCCATTCCTCTGCCTCGGCCTAGGCCTTTAATTCCAACTTCACGCGGTGACATTTTATCTAAAAATATAAAAAAGTATATAATAGTAAGAATTAATCAACAGTTGATATCATAAAATATTATAACTTCATTAAACATTGTAATAACAATTTAATACTTCCACATTGATATATCATAACAATACCATTTTCTATCATTGAAGTTTACATCACAATTTCCATACTACATCAGTCTCAGGAGAATACAACTAACCAAACTATAAGGTAAATACATAACATTACTCTAATTAGAAATCTTACAACCATTTCGTTAATTTCTAAGGGAATTACTTGCCAAAATTTTCCCTTCTCCTATATTTCATTACATGCTTAAATCCTACGATAAAGACACAAACTGCGGGTGTGCCTCTGTCTACCATAATATGTGCATTTCTTAATACATTGTTTAGGACACCAGTAACAGAAACACCCCTGTCTACAACATTTTCTACAAGCTCCTCGTAGGCGATATTCCTAGCTTTCTAAACTCTTACCCACCTCCCAGATTCTGGGACTAGCTCTAAATGAATTAGTATTTTGAATAGATGGATTTGTTACTGGAATAGTATTTGAACTCACAATTGAATTTGTGGGTAGAGAAGGGAAAATCACGGTCACATTCTGAATCATTACCACTGGAAAAGAAAAAGGAAGTAAGTATGGAACTGGATAAGGTACCACATATTAGTATGTACTATATACTGGATAAGAAATTGGATATGACACTCCCTGATAGGATACCACTGACTGACCCTCAGTGGTTGCTACAATACCTACTCCAGTTTTACCCCTAGCAAAATTTGCAGTTGGGACTTAACTAGATCCTTAGTTGCCACTTGAACAAAAATGTCATCATCTGGCCACATAATCTCCTCCTCAACTGTCTGGGGTTTCGTGTTACTATACTCTCATTTTTCATATCTCATCTAAAATTTAAACAAAACATTTAAATCAAGGGTTAGATTTAATTTAACCATTATGTAAACATACAATATGATATGTAAGACTCCTCATGTCCCTTGGTATTCTGACATAGGTTCTAATACTACCCTGTCATGCCCCAGATCTCATGACCTAAGATGTGAGTGATGATGACATACATAACATAAACTAACATAAGCAATTCCCTGATCAGAGCAACATAATTGTCAAACAATGAAACCACTATGTAATACCCCTACCTTTGGTATGAATGGAAAGCTATAAATTTAATTCATTGAGGTTATGGAAGTGAAAAATTTTGTGTTGTGGTGTCATGTTCTCCTTTCTTCCTAAGTGTTGGTATTCTTGGCAACTTGTAACCTTGCTTGAAAATGGTTGGGAGAGGATTACATGGGATGAAGTTATATGATGAATGAAGAGTTTAATGCATGAAATTAGAGTTGGGAATGCAATGGAAATGGAGGAACCGGCCATGCATGAATGATGGCACAAACTTAACCTAGTCTTGCCACTTTGGACCAATGAGGATGTGCTTTGGGTCTTGTTGACTTTTCCACCCTCCAACTAGGCTTGAATATATATAATTAATGTGAATGGATGGGGGGAAGGAAGCATGGCCGGCCAAGCTTGAAATTGGCTTTCAAATGGTTTGGTTTATGTTAATAAATAACATTTAATGGTGGTGGGGCCCAAGGGTGGAAATTTGGAGACTTATATATATGAA
>JAVXUM010179160.1:0-11368 GCA_035590655.1 Pouteria glomerata
TAATTATATATAACAATATAACATATAATATTATATTATATATTATATTATATTTTATTAAAATGGACAATGTTTAAAAATGGGCCAAAATATTTACAACAGGAAAAGAAAATAGAGTAAAAATATATTTTTTCTATTTTCATATTTTTGGAGATAAAAAAATGTAAACAGATTTTAACAAATATATTTTTATTATAAGTTTTCAAAATTTAAAAAAAAAAAACAAAAAATCAAAAACAAAAATGTTACTAAATGGGCCTAAAAGTTAACTTATTTTTTCACTTATCAAACACAGAAAAAAAGCTGCTTTAGCTAGAAAAAAGTAATTTTTTTTTTCCAAACTCAACGTAAGTGGAGAAAATGAGAGGACAACAATTTGATTGTACAGTTTCTCAAAGGCTGAAAACAAAATTTTAATTACGCATTTTCATGAAGGGTTAGGACGTGGAAATAATTCTGCATTCTCACATTGAATAACGGACATAAATTATATTTTTAAAATACAATTTTAGGCTTCATAAAAGTTGGATTCGAAAATACCTTTTCATTAATAATTATAGTTTCTCAAACATCTCCTTCTAGATAACCTTATCTCAAAAATTTTGCGTATCTATTTTTTTCTAAGTAACCCAATTAAAAAAGGTTTCTGAAATAACAAAAAATAATAAAATTTGATAAAAATTATGAGTTTATAATTTATACAGTAAGATAAAATGTGATAGAAGATATTTATCGAAGCCTATTAAAATCTCAAAAATACCCCTTGGGATCGTGTCAGCGCTCGGGTGTATTGTGACCCTGATTTCTTAAGCCTGAGCTCAAGCCCGAAGGACGCCTAGCTTGAGCTCGGAGATAATTTGATCTCAAGCCTGGTAAATGTCTGAGCTCGGGCCAAGGAGAGGTCTGTGCCCAAGAAGTTTGAAGATCACGTGGACCCGTTCGATCCGAGATTCACGCCTCATTTATAGAAGGAAAATATATCATTAAGGAACACGTTCTCAAAACGGTTAAGATTCAATTAAATCGTATCTCATATAATGCGGAAACTACCAGAGAATCTGGCGAATATCTTCATTGATACTAATCCACACACACAAATCTTCCAATATAAAAAGAGGGACAAAAAGCCATAAAGGTACGCTATCTTCTTACCAGGCTATTACTCTGCCGATTTATTTTCAGATTATCGTATCTGACTTAATCATCGGAGTGTCATTGGCAGGCACCACACCGGTGTCCAAGGTGAACAGGTATATTTCTTTCGATTCCAGCAAGTTTGGTAGATCCTCAGGTCGAGTTCATCGGATCAAGTAACTTTTGAAAATTCATCATCAACAGTTGGCGCCGTATGTGGGAACGAAGATTATTCTCCGTTTTTCAAGTTTATGGTTCAAACTCGGCCCGGCGTGCATACACTCAGGGATCGGCCAAGTTCAACAATGGGAGACCATGTTCACGGCAATGAACGGATAGCGGCAATAGAAAGGCAGTTTGCTGATCTGGCGGCTACCATGCAGGCTCTGATGGAGCAGAATCGTGCTCTCATGGAGCAAGTTGAGCATATGGGCCCGACGCAGCCACAACCCCAGCCTCAAGACAATAACGGAGGCAATGGCAGTGCCGTCCAAAACGACGGGGACGGGGGGATGGTTGGAGAGAACGAAGCGCAGAATCCCCCTCCACGTCGCGGCAGTGTGGCGGCTGAAATTCAAAGTGAAACTGTCCGCCGTCAAGGAAGAGGAACGGAAAGGACAGACAACACGGCAGTAGAAGAAAGGATCTGAGCTATGCAGGCACAAGTCGATGGAGTAATAGCCGCAGTCCGACAACCCAATATCATTGGGAATATTGTGGATAAGACAGGGACACTCTTTATCCCGAAAATAATGGAGTGCTCGTTCTCCCCGCACGTTCAAGATGCCTACGATAGACTCCTATGACGGCTCCAAGGACCTATTGGATCACTTGGATACCTACAATTCTGCAATGCACCTTCATGCGGTTCTCGACGAGATCAAGTGCTGGGCTTTCTCTATTTCGCTGAAGGGACCAGCACGAGCGTGGTTCAATAAAATTAAACCGGGATCCATTGCCAACTTCAAAGAGTTGAGCAAGCAGTTCGTGTCCTATTTCATTGGGGGTCAACTCCAGAGGAAGCCTCTGACCCACCTGTTGACTATCAGGCAAGGGAGAGATGAGACTCTAAGGGAGTACGTAAACAAGTTCAACTGGGAGATGCTGGAGATAGAGGAAATTGATAGCAAAGTGGCTATCACAGCCTTCATAGGTGGTCTGAGGCCTGGGCGATTTGCGTTTTCCCTAGCCAAGAGACCCCTGGAGGATATGGCCGAGCTCATGTCACAAGCTCAGAAACACATGAATGCAGAAGATGCAATGAGAGCCAAAAAAAATGCTAAGCCACCTCGGTCAGATCAGAAATGTCTACAAGAGAGTAAACTTGAACAGGAGGCAAATGCTGCTCGAACCCATAGTAGCAGAGGCAGAGAGGATTATAGACGAGACCCGCCTCCGAGAACTGACTGGGGGTTTACCCTGCTCAACTCGAGGATAGAACAAGTCCTCAATACAATCCAAAGCGATCCAAGGTTCAAATGGCTGAGGGGAATGAAATGCCCGCTGAGCTCCAGGGACAAGTCCAAATACTACCTCTTTCATCGAGACCATGGCCACGACACCGAGGATTGCATCGACCTGAAGAGGTTAGTTGAAAGTCTGATTAGAAAAGGAAAATACCATGGGTTTGTAGTTGGTCAGCAAAGAGAACAAAGAGGCAACCGAACCCCACCGCAGAGTCCGAGGAAAAGCTCAGGAAGGGCGCCGCCTGTCTAGAGAGCTTTGGGTGAAATAAGGGTAATCTCTGGGGGGTTGGCTGGGGGAGGCGAGTCCTCAGCATCAAGAAAGAAGTACGTCAGGGAGCTTAGGGTAAGGGAAGTAATGACGATGGAAAATCCATTGAAGAAGGTCATATCGAAATCCTCCTCCATTACTTTTACCGAAAAAGAGGCCTAGGAGTTGAGCCACCCACATGACGATCCGCTGGTGATATCGGCTATCATAGCCAATTTCTAGATCTATAGGATCCTGGTGGACAGTGGAAGCTCGACTGACATCTTATATTGGGAGGCTTTCGACAAGATGAACATTGGGAAGGACAAGCTGCGACCGGTATGTTCCCCCTTGATCGGCTTTGCTGGAGATCGTGTAGAACTCATCGGGTCAATAGCCCTTCCTGTCTCCCTAGGCTCGAAACCAGCCCAAGTCATACGAATGGTGACCTTCCTGGTGGTCGATTCCCCCTCAGCGTACAATGTAATATTGGGAAGGACAGTATTGAATCAGTTCAAGGCCGTAACATCGACCTACCATCTTCGTCTCAAGTTCCCTACGGAGGAGGGTGTTAGCTGTGTGAAAGGGAACCGAAGAACGGTCAGAGAATGCTATGCCTTATCATTACGAAGAGAGGCCGCCAAGGAGACGATGGTCATTGATAAACTGGAAGTTCGAGACAAATAAGAGGTGAAAAGGGAGGGAGCCTGGCGATGACCTCGAGGATGTCATTATTGGCGATCCTGACCTCGGGAGATCAGTGAAGATCGGAGCATCAACCCCGAAGCAGTAGAAAGAAGAAAACAAGACCTTCTTGAAGCAGAACTCGGACGTATTTGCTGAACTCACGAGGATATACCAAGCATTGACACAAAGGTAATGACCCACCATCTCAACATCCTCTCTGACTCGAGACCGATCAAACAAAAAATGAGGATCTTCGCTCTAGATCGGTATGACGCCGTAGCTGAGGAGGTGGAGAAACTTCTCCAAGAAAAGTTCATAAGGGAGGTGCAATACCCGGCTTGGCTCTCCAATGTCACGATGGTCAAGAAGTCTAATGGGAAATGGCGAATGTGCTTCGACTTCACAGATCTGAACAAGGCGTGTCCAAAAGATAGCTTCCCTCTCCTGACGATAGACCAATTGGTGAACTCGACGGCTGGCCATCGGGTACTTTTTTTTATGGATGTCTTTTTAGGGTACAACCAGATTCGGATGGCCGAGCAGGACCAAGAGCACACTGCATTCATTACAGACCAGGGCCTCTATTGTTACGAGGTCATGCCTTTTGGCCTGAAGAACACGAGGGCTACATACCAGAGATTGGTCAACCTCATGTTCAAGTCTCAGATCGGGCGCAATGTGGAGGTGTACGTGAATGATATCCTGGTGAAGAGCAAAGAAGCATCTGAGCGCGTGGCAGAGCTGGAGGAGACATTTGGCACCCTCCAGAAGTTCAAGATGAAACTAAACCCGGCCAAGTGTGCATTCGGTGTTGCATCGGGTAAGTTCCTTGGATTTATGGTGTCCAGCCGAGGTATTGAAGCTAACCTGGAGAAAGTCAGAGCTATCTTGGAAATGCAGTCACCAAGGACCACCAAGGAGGTACAGAGATTGGCTGGGCGTGTGGCGACCCTGAACTGGTTTATATCAAGGTCTTCTAACAAGTGCTTGCCCTTTTTCAGAACATTGAGGAAGGTGTTTGAGTGGACTAATTAGTGTGAAGAAACTTTTCAACAGCTGAAGCAATACTTGGGGGCAGTCCCACTGCTCAATCGAACTGTCCCGGGAGAGCTGCTATACCTGTACTTATCAGTATCCCCCACTGCTGTTAGCTCGGCCTTAGTTAAGGAAGACGAAGGCATGCAGAAACCCATATATTACACGAGTAGAGCGTTGCGAGGTGCAAAGGAGAAGTACCCAAAAATGAAGCTACTGGCCTTTGCCCTGATAAACGCAGCTCGGCGGTAAAGGCCCTACTTTCAGGCCCACACCGTAGTGGTTCTGACGGATCAGCCACTCAAGACGGTGCTCCACAAACCAGAAACATTGGGAAGGCTAATTAAATGATCAGTGAAGCTAAGCTAGTTCGACATACAATACAGGCCTCGAGTATCCATAAAAGGCCAAACAGTTGCTGACTTCATTGTGGAATTCACGATGGCACCAGAGCTGCAGCACGAGGAAGGGGATACGCAGTAGACTTGGATCTTGAATATCGATGGCTCATTTACAAGAGAAGCTAGTGGGGCCGGCATCGTCCTTATATCCCCAGAAAGTCTCAAGATGGAGTGTGCGCTCAAGTTTGATTTTTCAGCCTCCAACAATGAGGAAGAGTACGAAGCTTTGATAGCTGGGCTGCAATTGGCTAAAAGGATGGGAGCTGACCACGTTACTGTGCGTAGTGATTCCCAACTCGTAGTGGAACAGGTGGAAGGGGAATTCGAGGCTCAAGGGAGCAGCATGGCCGAATACCGTGAGTTAGCCAGAAACCTAACCAGAAAGTTCTCCAGCGTTGTGTTAGAACAGGTATCCAAAGGAGAGAATGAAGAAGCAGATAGGCTGGCAAAAATAGCCTCATCGAAGGACAATCCCGGGGTGCCTGTAGAAACCCTTAAAGAGTCGAGCAACCAATCAAATGCCGTGCTGCAGATTGAAGTGGAGGCGGCTTGGGCTCGACCTATAAGGGAATACTTAATTGAGGGAAACTTGCCTAAAGACCTGAACGAGCAGAGAATAATCAAGTACCGAGCCATGAGATACATTATACTCCATGGGGTGCTATATAGAAGGGGTCAAACCATGCCCTTGCTAAGATGTGCGAATGAAGACGAGGCTGAGTATGTAGGAACCATTCCAGATGGAGATTGTTGGCCAAGAAGGCTCTCCAAGCTAGGTATTACTGGTCGACCATAGAAAATGACGCTCGGGAGCTAGTGAAGAGGTGCAACAAGTGTCAGAGGTTTTCAAGCATCCTGAGATTGCCTACACAAGAATTAACTCCGGTCTAGAATCCATGGCCATTCGCCCAGTGGGGAATTAACATTGTAGGGCTATTACCCCCAGGAAAAGGGCAGAGAAAGTTCACCGTTGTCGCCATCGACTACTTTACAAAGTGGGTGGAAGCTGAGGCCCTACCAAGTATCACGGAGCAAAATATGAGAAAATTCCTGTGGCAAAGGATTATCTGCAGATTCGGAATCCCAAGGGTCGTGATGACTGATAATGGTAAGCAATTTGAAGGGAAGCACTTTAACAAGCTCTGCGAAGAACTCAACATCAATTACCTCTATTCCTCCTCAGAACACCTTCAAGCCAATGGGCAAGTAGAAGCAGCCAACAAGACACTCCTCAAGATCATCAAGATTAGGCTGGAGAAGGCTAAGGGGTTATGAACAGACGAACTACCGAGCATATTGTGGGCCTACAGGACGACGAAACGAACTCCTACAAGGTACACTCATTTCTCCCTGGCCTTCGGCACAGAAGCAGTAATACCGGTTGAGATCGGTTTCCCTAGCTCGAGGGTAGAGCTCTTCGATCAAAGAGTCAACAAGGAAACCTTAGCAGAAGAGATCGATCTTGTGGAGGAGAAGAGACTACACGTGGCAGTAAAGATGGTGGCTTACCAACAGAGAGTCAAGCAACGCTACAATAAGAGAGTTCAGCCGCGGCATTTGAAGGTTGGAGACCTGGTCCTCAAAAAAGTAAACCAGTCAACTAGAGATCCGTGTGAGGGTAAACTCGGACCAAACTGGGAAGGCCACTATATCATTGATTCGTTTACAAGAAATGGGACCTACTAACTGAAGGATATCACTGGAAAAAGACTACCACCTTAAATTATATCATGTATGAGTTTTATTACTTCAAAGAAACTAGGAATATTATGACTTGATTGCTACTTTAGCAGTTTGGAATTCTTTTTACGAGTTTTTACACGTCTAGAACTAAGTGCGAAACTAATCAAATGACGGCTCTAAGTGGCCTCGCGCCTAAAGCCAAAATACGAATAACCGATCTCCAAGATCGATCAGAAATAAGCGGCCTCACGCCCAAAAACAGACGGACGACCGATCTATGAGGTCGATCGGCACCGAGCAGCCTCGCGCCAAAGTCAAAAAGATGAGTAACCGAGCTCTGAGCTCGGTCGTCACCTAGCGGCCTCGCGCCCAAAGAATAAAATCGACTTGTGAAATAGGTCAAAATGAGCGGCCTTGCGCCCAAAAACAGATGGACGACCGATCTATGAGGTCAGTCGGCACCAATCGGTCTTGCGCCCAAGTCAAAAAGATGAGTAACCGAGCTCTGAGATCGGTCGTCACCAAGCGGCCCCGTGCCTAAAGTATAAGACCAACCTGTAAGAACGGCCAGCACCGAGCAGCTTTGCGCCCAATGCAAAAAGATGAGTGAACGAGCTCTGAGCTCGGTCGCCGCCAAACAGCCACACGCCCAAAGTATAAGATCGACCTGTTGGATCAGCCAATACTGCGCAGCCTCACGCCCAAAACCAAAGAATGACTGATCTGTGATATCGGTCAGCTAAAGACGACCTCCAGCCCAACGCGCTCAAAACTACCAAAAAAATCGATCTGGGATATTGGACCGAGAAATGAGGGCCTAGCGTACAATGCCACTAACTGAACCGATCTGGGACATCGGACTGAGAAGAGCCATGAGGACCGGTCGTCCGAAGCTTGTGAAAAAAGATTGAACTACGAGATCGGACTCTAGTAAGCTCAGGATGAACCTGTCCCGGCTCAGCCAACAAACACTCGTAACGATTCGAGCAATAGATTAAGGTACACATTCCCCCAAGATTCGTATTTATTTGCTTATTTATCCATCAATATATGAATACATATTAAATGCTCTGAGCAGCTTAGTCCTAAATTACCAAATGATTGAGCCCAAGTATATCAATCTAGTCGAAAAGAGAGAGTAATATATATCAAAAACTCATTAGTTTCATTGATATCATTAAAATGTTTACAAAACGTTGAAAATGTTACCAAAAAAAAATAATATAAGCTTAAGACTGGGCCCCAGCACCATTATCTGATCGCAGGGATGACTCTTCCTTGTAGAAGCCGCCTAGGGGCACAACCATAGAAAGGTTGAGGTCAGGATATAGCCCCTGGACTTCCTTCTTGGCGTCTTTAAATCCTTCGTCGTAAGTTGCAGCCAGCCAAGATTGAGCTTCATCACCCTCCTTGAAGGCCTCGATAGCCTCCGCCTTTTCTGTCTCAGCCCGGTCTTTGAGCTTCTCGATCTCTTGAAGGGCCTGCTCCTTCGAGCTCTTCTCGACTTCTAGTGAGGACGAGACCTTCAAGGTGTGGTTAACGGCGTCATCACGGGCCTTAGCTGCTAGCTCAAGGTTTGATTCACAGATACTGACCTTGCCCTCCATAAGTTCCAAGTCAGCCTCCAATTCGAGCACTTTCTTACTCAAATACTCGTTCTTGGAAAACTTCACCGCTGTGCTGTGGCTTTTCTCCAAGAATCGAGCTCTAAGCTCAGAAGTAAAGACCATCACCTGAAAGAGAATGAAATTAAAGTAGGTAAATGCGCGTGTAAAAAAAAAAAGAGAGAAGACCGAGATATGGAACTTTACCTTGGCCAAATCATGGGTTATACCTCTCGCCATGTCGGAGTGAGATAGATCCCTGACCCGCCTCAGCTCAGCAGGAGTCACGACCTACTGCATCTTCTGGACCGCTAATCCCACTTCGTCCATGACATTAGGCGGAGAGGTCGAAGCCTCTCCGCTGGCCTGAAGGGCTAGAGCAGGCAGAGCCCCGAGGTGCCTGCAGTAGCGGCAGGCCAGCGTACGAGATCGGAAATGGGTGTCTGATCTTGATTGTCCTGATCAGGCACCCATTCTTGGAAATTGCTAGGGTCTGCCAATTTTTGCTTCTTGCGAAGCCGGGACTCAGAGCTCGATATCTTCCTTCCCGAGCTCTGGAATCGTTCTTTGTTGAACTTCATGTCGTCAGCAGGGAAGTTTGCGACGTCGAGGTCGGAATCCGCAGCGAAACGGAGATCAACCAATAAAGAATAAAAGCGTAACTACACAACCATAAAAAAAAACTCACTTCTCTCACGTTCATATTTGAGAGCCTCTAAAGTTGGCTCTGGTCTGAGCATATGCTCGGCCAGACTTTCAGCCATCAGCAGGAGGGAGTAGTGATGAAGGAAAAAGTCCTGAGCGAGCTTGATACGCCCGAGCTGGTCTTTAGTCACTTGAGGACGCGCCCTAGCTGAGAGGAAAGAAGGAGGTTACACTAGGGATATTGCAAAGTGAAGAGGCAGTGAGTTGAGGTCTCCTTACCATCACTAGATGGACGCCCCCAACGCAGAGGGCAGTGAATCTACCTATCCTCCGGGGTCTCCCAAGGGTAGAACTCCCATCCATCACCGTAGAAGAAGAAAAAGTGGTCCTTCTAGCCCTTGATAGAGGAAGGGTAGCCTAAGACCAGATTCAGGTCCTTCGTTCTGACCGAGAAGTAGTACCACCCGTGCCCGGCCTCGACTATCCTATAGCAGTACATAAACTCATCTGTAGTTAGGTGCTTGTTGGTGGTGGCCTTCCAGATCACAGCGCATCCCACCAGGATTTTTCAGCCATTGGGCGTGAGCTGGGCAGGGTTGAGGTTGAGCCGGGCTAGAACCTTCCTAATGGGATGAGCCAATGGAAAACGAAGTCCGCTAGAGAGTGCGGCCTCGTAAACCGTTATCACATCGGGTTCCGATGAACAGGCAGTATCGTTCGGAGCCAGCCACTGGTAAGCCAGATGCTTAGGAGGCAAGAAGGACTTCAATATCTTCTCCAGTCGTCGTTTGTCGATAACGGAGAAGATACTGGTGCAGTCCAGTTCTGCGGGATCCCAGAATTCTGGGCTGTCGTCTCGAGGGGCGATGAAGGGGCCAGAGGCCAAGTCCTGGGCCGACTCGAAATTATCCACCCTAGAAGGTGAGTCCTCGCCTTCCGAGGAAACAATCATCCTCCGACGTGGAGGCATGATGGATGAATTGCTAGGTTGAGGGGACAAAGGGTAAAGATGTTCAAAAACTAAGAAGGTGCCTACGAACTAGACGAAATCAGAATCTAAGACGAATTCTTGGATATTGGGAAACCTATACTCTCTTTGAAAATACCACAAGTATCAACGGAAAAAATGCAGCATAAAACCACAGAAAAAAAAAAAGAACGTACCAGGAAAAAACTTGAGACTAAGCTTCAAGAAACAACAATGGAAAGTTGAAGAAGCAAAAAACAGAAAATAGAAGATGGACAAGAGACGGCAGCAACGGTTGAAGGTATGCAAAATTTTGAAAAAACATTGGTTAAGATCTCGACACGTGGCGACCATCGAAGAAAGATTTTGGAAGGTCCTTCAATGCACGCTTAAAACCGCCAATGGGAGCGTGAGTAGAATCCTAACTGACGCAGGATCCTGCGGTGCGTGATGATAAGAAGCTGTAGGGTAATAAATGCGCTTGTGGCTCGAGAACATCCCCAACCACCTTAAGTGCTCAACTCTGCTGGCAGAGCCGATGACTTGGGGGCATCTGATAGGAGATATTTCTCGAGCCCTATTAAAATCTCAAAAATACCCCGGGATCATGTTAGCGCTCGGGTGTATTGTGACCCTGATTTCTTAAGCCCGAGCTTAAGCCCAGAGGACGCCTAGCTCGAGCTCGAAGATAATTTGATCTCGAACCCGGTAAATGTCTGAGCTCGGGCCAAGGAGAGGTCTAAGCCCAAGAAGTTTGAAGATCACGTGGACCCGTTCGATCTGAGATTCACGCCTCATTTATAGAAGGAAAATATATCATTAAGGAACACGTTCCCAAAACAGTTAAGATTCGATTAAATCGTATCTCATGTAATGCGGAAACTAACAGAGAATCCGGCGAATATCTTAATTGATACTAATCCATACACACTGAAAATTCTCCAAACCAAAAATTCACACAAAGTAAAAAATAATCACGCCAAGAAAATAATATGGAAACCCTTTCACAAGGAGAAAAACCTCTTATTAAAACAAATCCCTACTATCAACGGGTTACAAGATTCTACTCAGACTCTTTGCGAATCACTCGTACGAATCATTTCGCAATCTTGCTCACCTCACTCGACAAACCCTACAAGTAGGACTTTCTGCTTCGCACAGAAAGACTCAAGTACAAGAACGAATCAAACAAGAGAAAGATCTTGCAAGCTCAATAATCAAAAAGACTCTCTCTCTCTTTCTCTATAATATCTTTCTTATTCTTATAATCTGGACAAGACACATATATATAGAGTTATAAGAAGGTTGCCCTAGAATGGCAAAATAGAAATTAAATGCGTTTAGAAAACTCTTAGGTTGTCACGCCCCTAACTTAATTTGTCCGGGACGGACGGTATGGGAAATTAGGGACAATTTAAACAAATAATAAACAATTAAATAAACCTGTGCCAAGGTCTAGTCATAATACAATGACATCATCAGAGCAACTACAACCGTCC
>JAVXUM010179192.1:0-11366 GCA_035590655.1 Pouteria glomerata
AAAAAAAAAAAAAAAAAAAAAAAAAAAAAAAAAGTCTGCTCGTTCTTACAAAGGAAATGTTTGGAGCGTTAAGAAATATTAAAAAAATATTAAAAATTTTTGAAATTTTTTTAACACATTTTGTACTTTTTATATTTCATAAAATTTCTATAAAATTATATATATTTATATATTTCAATAAATTTTTACAAATTCCAATAATATTTTACAAATTTTAATAATTTTTTACAAATTTCCAAAATTTTGTAACTACTTTTAATAAATTCATAAATGAAATCGTTTCAACAAAACTAAAAAAATCGTTTTCAAAATTTTTCTTTAAAAAGTTGGTGTAAAAGTAAAAAAATTTCACTATTTATTTTTAAAACACATGATTTAATGATCGCACATCAAAGCATAAAAAATTTATCCAAAGCATTTTTTTTTTTTTGCTGGTTTTTATTTTTTTTGGCCACGTCGAAAGGACCCCAAGAGGTTAATTTTTGGTCCCTGCATGCTTTGGTACACCATTACGAACAACTTTCTTTCTGAAAAGGAAAATAAAAAAAAAAAATTTGATAAAAGTTAAAAAAAATTGATAAAAATTGAATAAATTTAAAAAAAATTCTTTTTAGAGTTTTGAAAATCGTTGAAAAATATTAAAAATTTTTAAAAGTTATTTATATTTTATCTCACTGCCCAAATTACAAACCGATAACTTTTATTAAATTTTATTACTTTTTGTCACTCCAAACGTTCTTAAAGTTAGAAATTTTTAATACAAAAAAAGTTAAAAAAGAAAATAAAAATTTTAAACCAAATTTGACACTCTAAAATTCACACTTAATACGTACGTACATTTTTAATATTTTCAATGTCATAAGAAATGCCCAAAACGTTTCACAAGCCAGATGAAAAGTTTTTTTTACCCTTTTTTGTATTGTATAGTGATTTAATCATATGGCACCAAGAGCTTCAAAATGGCAATTAAAACTTTCGAAGAGATCACAAATAAGTTAAATAACTCTTCATTTCGTATAAGAAAGAATTAAATTTTTTAAGTATTAGCGAAGGAAAGCGGATGAATTGTAGCTAAATAATCTTAAAAAATAATTCTTACTCAGAGTTGAGTATATTTAGGGTTGCGGAGAGTTTAACCAATTCTTAACTCTAGCATCCGAGGTACGCTTGATTTGAATTAACTTAAAAAAAAAAAACTTGTAAAATATAGGTTATGTTTGGTTTACTGATAAAAGTTAAAAAAAATTTTGAAAATTTTTAAAAATTATTTATTTTTTATTTCACTTTACGAATTACAAATTCATAATTTATCTCACTTTATCTTATTTTTTATCAATTCAAACACACTCATATTATGTTTAATTTTATGTTCTTATCTATTTATATATACATGTGTATATAAATATCTTAAAATTTTAATAAACAAGTGAAATAATCAATTAATTAATTTGTTTTATAATTAGATGAAATTCAAATTAACTTTATGCGTTTAGGCCACGTTGTATTTGAAATTTCTCTCGATTATTCAAATTATCTTCAATTTATCATGTCATTTTTAATATTTTCTTGTTTTCGTTGCTCATACCCACACTCACCGCCAGAGCCCACGTGTATTTCAACGTTCTTTTCCCCCTGTTTTCCTTAGGAGTGCGCGTAAAATTCGCCGAAAGCCAAAAGGAAACAAATCCCAACAAAAGCTATTTTGACCTAAAGTTAAATGGTGGGGGCATCCGCTGGCCATTTAAAACAAATATCTTATTACCTAATTTTGTCAAGACTTTACACGCACTACAAAGGCATTTTCGATGTGTCAAACAATATAAAAAAATATAAAAAAATTTTAAAAATTATTTATTTTTTATTTTACTATATAAATTATGAACTAATAATTTATCTCATTTTATTTTACTTTTTATCACTCTAAACGCATTCAAAATTTAAAAATGTCTAATTGCATATTTTAACATAGAGAATTTCAACGTACACTTATCACCTCATAATTTCAACAAGTCAGATATTTGTTATCTGAGTCTTAAAAATTAAATTTTGAAAAATTCTGAATTCATGAAAATCAAATTTAAAAAAGTTCGGCAGCAAAAATTATCGCCGAGCGTGATCACCACATTCACTGAAAAGTCGAGAAGTCAGATCTGCAAGACAAAACAAGTTAGAAGAATCGGTCAGGGAGAGTCCCGACCAAATCCTCTCCGATACTTAAGTTAGTACTTGTTTGAGAGAATAAAAGAAAGAAATTAGTAATTCAGTGGGTAATAGTGAACATACCTGAATTCGTGGTTAAGTGTTATATTTATAGGAAGAGAGATATACTTGAATAATATTATATTTTAGAAAAGATAATCATTATTTCTCCGTTTGGCTGCTTGGCACAAGTATTCATTTACTTTTCATTTAATACCAGTCATATAGCATTGAATAAGAGTAAATTAGGAATAGACTTTGGAGGCTGGGGTGTCTAAATGTCACATCACATTGCCACGTGTATAAGAAAAAGGTATCGAGGCAAAGATTTTTTGGTTGTAAAAGAACTAAAACATTATAAATGAACTGGATTTATTACTACATGCCATCATTATATGTGGGGCCCAAAATTGTGGTCGGCTGGGTGTTAAGTTACTCTCTCTTCTGCTCGGCATATTATTTTGCTCGGCAATCTCACTCTGAGATTCTGTCATATGTCTCTTTGGATGGCTTCCACATGTTACGGTATTTTTTGTACTAACATTATGCCCCCACTCTGATCGGGTAAGAAATTACTCGACAGAGTAATGAGACTTAAAAATTAAATTACCCTCTTTCAATAAGTAACACGTGGATGACCTTTTACCTTCTCAGAAACATTTCTCTTCTCGAAACCCCAAAAAGGGCGACTTCGACTACTCCATTAACTTGTATTTCAAATTAAATATAGAAATAATAATTAATGAGTAAAAACTTACCGTTTCCTATCTCTTCGTTTGGTTTCTGAGTATATGCACCACTATTATTCATCCTTATCGATTTTTCTGATATTTGCCTTAACTTCTCTGCTCCTCGCTTGCAATTGCCTCTGTTCTGATTGTACCTGCTCCTTATCTGCGCTTCGACTTTGTTTAGGGTGAGTGTCTCTTGTCTTTACTTTCATTTCTTCTACTTTCCTATTCTAGTCCGTAAAATGGGTAAACTAGCTGAAGAAATTAAGGGAGAGGGGGTTGAAACCTTCAAGCGGAGATACAATATCCCCGCTAATGTGGATCTTAGGTTAGCAGGGAATCTAGAATACGATGTTGGAGTATTCCCTCTAATCGCTATTACAGAGGGAGGCCTTATGTTTCTAGTTTTTCCATTTCTTCGTCATATGTTTCTTAGGTTACAACTTTCCCCCAAAAACGTTTCTCATAATTTCTACAGGATAGTAAATGGCGTAGATGCCATAAACCCTAAGTATGGGTTCCACCTTACAGAGTGGGACCTTCTGTACTGTTATAGCATTCAAAGAATGGGAAAGGGGAAAAACAGGTGGTATTTGAAATCCCGACCTGAGAAGGCCTTGGTGCACATGCTCCCGGACAACATCAAAGGAATGGAAGAAGATTTCTACGTTGTCTCGGGGCATTGGATGCACGACCCCGAGGAAGATCTTTTTCCTCCAATCACAGCTCGGTCATTTAGACCAGGTTACTTGATCTTTTTATTCTTTAGAAATCATTTCTTTAATAAACTGTGAGTATTCAATTTTCTAACCTTAATTTTTGTTATGCAGACGACCGAGAAAAGAAAATTTGGGCCAAAGGGACCCTTTCCGACCAAAAACATATTGAGGAAGTGTTAAAGTTTTTGGGATGACCAGATACCTTTTTTTTTGCAAGGTCGGCGCCAATTCTTCTGAACTACGTTCCAGCGTACAAGTTATTTGTCGCTCCTCCTCAGGGATTCGATATTGGAGAAACTACTAACGTCTTAAACAAGTGGTTTTCTTGGCCAGAAGATAGGAAGTAGAACTTCTACAGCAAACATCATCCAGCCTGGAGGCCAGCACCAAGTGTTGCTTTAACTATTGCTAATCCTGTTACTATTCCAGCATTAACAACCATCGTCCCTGCTTGTCTTCTTGAGCAGGAGAAAGAGCAAGAAGAAGAGGAAGAAAGAAAGGTGCTTGAGCCAATCTTTACAGAAATATTTGAAGAGGAAATGGCTCCAAAGCAAAGCCTCAAGCAAATAGTGCTTGAGAGGAAGAAGAAGGCAAAAGAAGAGGCTCAGAAAGAAGTTTCCAAAGATACTTCTTCTGAGCATACCGAATCAAGAGGAGAGGAAGTTCCTCTAGCTCAAAAACGCCAAAGAATTGAGAAGGAAGCAAAAGTTTCCACCCATCTCCCTCAATCATCACAAGGGGAATCAGGAGAATTTTTCCAGGAAATACCTCCTCCAGAAGTACCTCCCATCCAAGCTGTTCTTCATTCCGACCTAGCACAAGATTCAGAAATATTTGTGCATAACATCAAGGTGCCGAGCACTGAGGATCCTTCTGGTCGTCCCTTCACCGTCCATGACTCTGCATTGGCTTATCCAGAAGAATTTCTCAAGGGGATCTTCACTCCAAGAGATCTTCAAGACAATAAGGCTCACAGATCAGAGGATTTGTGCAAAACAGTGATGAAAGACGTCGTGTCTGTAAGTATCTCAATGTAATTTTCCTTATTGTGTATTATCTAACCACCAATTTAATTCTAATAATTCGTTCTTTTAATTTCAGTCAAGCCTTCGCTCCATTGAACTCATCAATAGACTCAAAGCTGCTGAAAATAAGGTTGGTAGGAATACTCATGAACTCCGTGATCTTAGAATCAAAGTTAAAGTTTTGGAGAGAGAGAAGAGAAAATTGGAGAAGAATTTTGAATCTTCCTTGGCTGTTAAAAATGCTGAATTGGCAGTGAAAACCAACCTGCTCAATGATACTCAAGAAGAAGTTTCAAAGCTCAAAGCTGATCATGAAAAGAAATCTGCCGAGCTCGATAAGGTTCAACTAGAATTCTTCAGCCTGATGAATATTAATGCAAAGTTGAGAGATGAAATCGAGAGCTCCTCAAAAGCTTTGAAAGCTTGTGAGGAGAAATTTGCCAAGGACTTAGAAAATCAACTTCAAGATTATCTCAATCAGATGGAGAATTCCATGAATGAGAACTTTCTGGAAGGTTGGGAGGCTGCAATGTAGAAGTTGGAAGTTGAGTCGACCTCCCAGACCTATAGAGAAGTTCATTTCCCTATCTCAGATGGAGTGATCCCTCTATTTAGCTTTGAGAATAAAGAAGATAAAGCATCTAGGGCAGGGAACATAGAAGAAAAATGAGCTCCCGAGCAAATAAAAGGAAGCAATCCTTTTGCTGCATCAAATGTTGATACAGAGACTCTAAGGAGTATGATGACTGCTGCAAGGGCATTGTCTTCTGCTGACCAAGGCTCCTTCGAGTATCAAACTGAGGAGTGAGAACTTAAGATCTTTCTTGCTTTCCTATTCCGTTTTTATTTTTCAAATTTCAACTTACTTATCTTAAAATCATGTATTTATTCTCCTATAGAACATTTCCTATGATCACTGAATGAACCCTTGTTTTCTTTATGACTTTGCTTATTTAAATGAATGTATTATTTAT
This sequence comes from Pouteria glomerata, assembly GCA_035590655.1. NCBI lineage: Eukaryota > Viridiplantae > Streptophyta > Magnoliopsida > Ericales > Sapotaceae > Pouteria > Pouteria glomerata. The sequence continues at coordinate 5,649 of JAVXUM010179192.1, forward strand.
TCTTATACAACTTAAATTGATTTTGCTCTTCAGTGATTCTTATTTGCCAACAATTGATCAACTTGTAGAATTTCATAAAGATACCTTTTTGGTCACTGAAAAGCAAAAGATGGAATCTTTTCTCAATGAAGTGTTCATCAAAGTCTATAAAGACCTGATTGACAACATTGTTGATAAAGTGGTATCTCAAGACAAGCGTCTTCCTCGGCATTAATTTTCTAAGTTGTGTAATATGTAGTATGTAATGAAGATTTCTCAATTTATTGTAAAACATTTGTAAATCTTTAAAAGATTAATGAAATGATACTTTTCTTTATGTAAGATTATCTTATATATTGTTGATAATTCTTTCTTGCTAGTATTTTTCTTTATACCGAGCTCAAGTAGTATCAAACATATCAATTGAGAGATTTTCTTCTAGCAGATGAACAACTTTTTAATCAGTTAATAAAATTCTTTCGACTTTTCCTTTTCCAATGTAATACTTCATCAAATTTGGGTATTAACCTCACATGTTATTCCTTTTATCAAAATAGTCAAAGACAAATCTTTTTCAACATACTTAACAAACAGCTGACCAAGATAATTTTGGTCGGCTGGACTTTATTCTTCATTTAGAAATAACTTTTTGATACCTTAATGAGAAAAAGAACTTAATGAAGCTTTTCTTTTGTACTTCCTTACATTCTTTTTGTAATTCCTTATTGAAGATAAAACATAGCAAAGTATTCCTTTATGAAACCTTACTGGGTAGAAAGTTCAGAAAGGCATTTTCTTTTTGATGCCTTGCTGGAAAGAAACTTAGCAAGATATTCCTTTATGTTACCTTGCTGGCAAGAAAACCCAATAAGGCATTCCTTTATTTTACCTTGCTGGAAAGAAAACCCAGCAAGGCGTTCCTTTGTGATACCTTGCTGGGAAGAGAACCCAGTAAGGTGTTCCTTTTTTGTACATCCTCATAGATAACTTGCTTCAACAGTACTTCATTAATAAACAAATAGGTTTAACAAAGTTAAAAACTTATATATAAAATAATTTAAGATGAGCAGAGTTCCAAAGCCTCTTAACAGGAATACCCTCTATGTTAGTCAGCTTATAAGCTCCATTACCGAGCACTTCAGACACTTGGAATGGCTCTTCCCAATTAGGTCCGAGCTTGCCTTCAGTAGGATCCTTCCTTGCCTCCAATAGCTTTCTCAGTACAAAGTCACCAACTCTAAACTCCTTTACTTTTACTTTCTGGTTGTATCTCCTTTTGGCCTTTTGCTGATAGTCGGCTAGCCTCAGTGTAGCCATTTCTCTGCATTCTTCCAGTAGATCCAAGCTCTCCCTCATTGCATGATTATTTTCTCTTTGGTCAAAGGCTTATGTCCGGATGGTCAGCATACCTAATTCTAAGGCAATAACTGCTTCCACATCATAAGCAAGCAGGTATGGTGACTCACCCGTTGATCTTTTGGGTGTAGTTCTGTAGGTCCATAGGACAGAAGGAAGTTCTTCCACCCATTTTCCTTTAATAGCTTCTAACTTCTTCTTTATCCCACTCAAGATCACCTTATTTGACGCTTTAGCTAATCCATTGCTCTAAGGGTAGGCAGGTGAGGAGTATACATTTTTGATCCCATATCTAGAGCAATATTCTCTGAATGGCTTACTATCAAATTGTGCTCCATTATTAGAGATTAATGCCCTAGGGATGCCATACCTTGTAATAATGTTCTTCCAAACAAAACGTCTTGTATCAGCATCCTTGATTTGTGCTAATGGCTCAGCTTCAACCCATTTGATAAAATAATCCGTGCCGACCACTAGCTATTTTCTATTTCCTACTACAGTAAGGAGTGGACCAACAATATCAAGGTCCCATTATGCAAAAGGCCAAGGACTTGTCAAGGAACTCAATTCTTGCGCCGGTTGGTGAGCGATTGGAGCAAACATCTAACACTTCTTGCACTTTTTTACATAAGCATATGCATCTTTTTTCATTGTCGGCCACCAGTATCCTTATGTAATTGCTCTGTGGGCTAATGACCTTCCCCCAGTGTGTGCACCACAAACGCTTTCATGAATCTCGTATAGAAAATCTTGCACTCGGTCTGGATGTACACAAAGAAGATAGGGACCATTGAAGGATTTCTTGTATAGCTTCTGGTCGGGAGATAACCAAAATCTGGTGACCTTTATTCTTATCTTTTTTGCTTCGATCTTGTCTTCAGGGAGGGTAACATCTTTCAGATAAGTAATAATTAGATCCATCCAAGAAGGACCCAGATCTGTGTAAGCTACTAGTTCTGACTTCATGATGTTCGAATTCTCCAGCTCCTCAAGGAACACAGTATCTGTTAATCTTACACTTGGAGTTGAAGCCAAAATGGCCAATGCATCTGCATGTGAATTATGCTCTCTGCCGACCAAATCTATACTGATGACATTGAATTTCTTTAACTCCATCCTTGAAAGATCCAGATATTCCATCATCTTCTGATTCCGAGCAACATAATCTTCCTTTAATTGATTGACTACCAACTGAGAATTAGTTTTGATAATTAAATTCCGGGTAAACAGGCGCCGAGCAATCCTGAGCCCAGCCAGTAGAGTTTCATATTCAACTTCATTGTTGGTAGCTTCAAAACTTAACTTTATTGCATATTCGATCGTCACCCCTTCCGGGATAGTCAAAACAACACCTACTCCTGCTCATTTTTTATTTAAAGATCCATCAACCTCAATCCGCCAACGTTGAAGGACTTCTTTTCCAGAGAGTTCTTCCGTATTGATCTCCAGCTGCCACACCTCCAAAGTTTGCTCGGAAACAGGAGTACTAAATTCTGCAACAAAATTAGCCAAAACCCGTGCCTTTATTGCAGTTCTGGGCACGAATTGAATGTCAAAAACTCCCAATGATACAACCCACTTAGCTATTCTTCCAGTAATGTCAGCTCTTTTTAGAAGCTGCCTTATTGGTTGATCAGTAATGACCTGAATAGTGTGTGTATGAAAATAATGGGCCAACTTTCTTGAAACCATCACCAATGCCAATGTAAACTTTTTAAGGGGAATATATCTAACTTCTGCCCTTTGTAAAGTTTTACTTACGTAATAGATAGGCTTCTGTATTCCCTCTATCTGTTTTAACAAGACAGCACTTACAGCATGATCTGAAACGGCTAAATAAAGCTGCAGGACATCACCAGGTTCTGAAATACTCAAAATTGGTGCCGTAGAGAGACATTCTTTCAATATTGCTAGAGCTCGATCTGCTTCATCATCCTATATCAACTTATTGGCTTCTTTTAACAATCTGAAGAATGGTCGGCACTTATCTAAAGCTCGGCTTATGAATCTATTGAGTGCAGCAACCATCCAAGTTAGCTTATGAACCTCCTTCTTAGTCCTGGGTGGCATGACTCCTTGGATGGCCCTTATCTGCTCCAAATCTGCTTCAATACCTTTTCTGGAGATCAAATGTTCCAAAAACTTTCCAGAACTGACCCCAAAAGCACACTTAGCAACGTTCAACTTCAGCCCATAATGATTTAGCGTGTCAAACGTATGCTGCAAGTGGTCGGTTTGTTCTTCATTTTCTTTGTTTTTCACCACCATATCATCAATATACACTTCCATAGTTTTCCCAAGGTCATCTTTAAACATCTTTGTCACCAACCGTTAGTATATTGATCCAGCATTTTTCAATCAAAACGGCATGACTTTATAGCAATAGATGCCCTTGGGGGTGATGAAAGAAGTCTTCTCCTCATCTGGACCATATATTGGGATTTGATGATACCGCTTGTATGCATCCAAAAATAACATCCTTCCACTGCCAGATGTAGAATCCACCAACTGATCAATTTTAGGAAGTGGAAATGGATCTTTAGGACATGCTTTATTCAGATATGTGTAATCAACGCAAACTATCCACTTCTTATTTTTCTTCTTAACCACTACTATATTGGCTAGCCATTCAGGGTAAAAAAACTTTCCTAATGACATCAGCATCAAGCAGCTTTCCAACCTCATCAATCACGGCCTCAACATACTGTAGAGCTGACCTTTTAGCCTTCTAGTTCACAGTCTTTACCCCTAGATTAACATTAAGCTTATGTAACTGCACATCAGGGGAAATACCTGGCATCTCATGTGGGCTCTAGGCAAAAGTTCATTTATTTTTCAACAACAACTCAACCATTTCTAGCTTTTCTTCAGCTCCCAGATCAGATCCAATCAAAAAAAATTTCTCATTATCATCTAGATCAACCAATACTTTCTCCAATCTTTCTGCTACCTCCAATCTTTCTGCTGCCTTCTTCTCAGGATCTCCTTCTACATCATTAATCTTTGGAGAATCCTCAGGTAATTCTGTCATCTGAACTTGCTCGGGCAAAGGTTTAGACTTCAAAGCTGCTGTGAAACACTTTTTTGAGACATCCTGATCCCCTCGAATCTCTACCACCTCGTCCCCATAAGAAAACTTCAGGACTTGATGATAGGTTGAAAGGACAGCCTTTAAAGTATGCAGTCATGACCTTCCCATTATTGCATTATAGGAAGACAATGCATCAACCACGGTAAATTCAACCTCACATTCCATTGGTCTGGCTCGGACAGGGATCAGAACCCTCCCCAATGGCCATACTGGAGCTGAGTTGAAACCAATAAGGAGACACTCTGCTGGTTCCAAATCTTCTTCAGTCAAACCCAGCTTTTTAAATAAACTGTAAAACAACACCTCAGTAGAGCTGCCAGCATCAATTAAAATTCTTCTTACTTCTGACTCGAACATGCCTAAGGTTACAACTAGGGCATCATTGTGAGGTTTTTTCACTTTCTGAGCTTCTTCTTCCAGGAATGTGATGCCCCGACCTCTATCTTGCTTCTGCCGCTTTCTCGAGCACTCAACAACTTCAAGTACTTCATTTCCCTGGGAGGATTGCTCTGTATTCGAGCACATTGTTATGCTTTGGGGACGATTCTCCATATGAATGACATAAATGAAAACTGGTCTTTGAATGTCCCTCCTTGGTCTGGCACGGGGTAGTTGCTCAGCTTCTTTTGCAGTATCTTCTTCTGCAACTTCATTCTTCCTTCTTCTTTGGCCCTCATGCAGATCTTGGGAAGCAACTGCAACAGCTTGATTATTATTTTCAGCAATGAACTCCTTAAGATACCTTTGCCTGGCCAAATCTTTGAGATACCTTCTCAAGGACTTGCATGATCCGGTATAATGCCCTTTATCTCGATGGTAAGCACAGAAATCCTTGTGGTCTTCTTTCCCTTCAAAGTCAGGTAGATTTCTCGGCCACCTGAAATATGGCTTATCTTTAATTTGGGGAAGTATTCTAAAAATTGGTTCTTTGAAAACAGTTTTGATTGCCTCAAATACTAATTTCCTTTTCTCAGGGTTCACAAACTTTCCCTGCTTCCCACCATCCTTCCTGGAATTACCCTTGTCCTGCTTTTGCTCGGCCGGCTTTATCTCATCCTCTACCTTGGCATACTTTTCAATTCGGTACATCAAATCGTACATATTGACAGCTGGCTTTTTTGTCAATGAAAGCCAAAGTTTATCATTCTTTTTCAATCCCAATGATTACACTGAAAAAGTGTAATTACAAAACCTCATTTTATAATAAAAGCATGCAATGATTTCGTTAAATTTACGTTTATTTGTTACATTTAATTATTTATGTATTGATTAATTTATATTTCTTAAAATGC
>JAVXUM010179264.1:0-11360 GCA_035590655.1 Pouteria glomerata
TTTCGTATTCAATTTTTAAAAGAAATAAAAAAAATAAAATTGAAAATTAAAAGATTTGCCAAAGATTTTGAGAGTCCACTCAACCAAAACATGGAAGCGCTGCGCCAAATGCAAACATTCCCTCGACCAAAACATGCAATGCTGCTCAAATGATCTTTATCGATCATATAAATCTATGGGCAAATTTCACTTTTGTTTCGTTTAATTTTATCGAAAATTTTACCTAGAGGCTTAAATTATTTTGTAAATTAAGAAATTAACCTTTTAATTAGTTACAATTTCACCTTTCAGAGTCTCTAAAAATTGAATAATTAGCGATGAGAATCACTAAAGAAAATTGCGAGTAATTAAAAGCTTAAAACCCATAATTATTGAAAAGAAAAAATCCCAAAGTCTTGACGTAAAATTTCGGCTAAATCTCAAGGAGCAAAATGAAATTTACCCACCGTTAAAAAAAGAAATGAAATGTACCCTAACGCTACCGACCAATTCTGCTATGTGGATAGCTGATTTCAATATCAAGAGATAACTCCAACAGGTGATAACTGAAGAAATTAACAAAATTTAATGCTAAAGAAAATGGCACCCCATGCACAACTACAAATTAAAAAAATAAAAAATAAAAAAAATCATGTAGTTACAAGGGCTTAAAATGTATCCTTCATCACTTCAAACAAGAACTAGGAAAAAAGCCCAACTGTTCTTATTCACTATTTCACAAAGAAAATGCACTGGTCTGGAACCTACTTTTTTTTTTTCTATTTTTTTTTTTTTCTTCTTTCCGATCTCTACGGCAGCAAAAGGTAGGTCTAATTTCCCTCAATGGTGACACAAAGGCGGAAATCTACCTCCTAGATTCATTTAAGGTCTTTCCCTCAAAAAATTCACCAAGCATTCGGTCAAGATCCTCAGGTGAGTATCTGATATATTTCTGCGCGTTCTTGCCATTCTCAACCAAGGACCTGTCACACATGGGATAACCAATTTCAATATCAGAACAAAATTTTTTTTTTAGAGAGGGCTCAAGATATATAATGCAAACAAATATCATATCTCCTTTCTTTACGTAAAGATTATTTTGTTTATTTTTAGTCTGTACAAGCCTATGTAGAAGTATCTTTACATTATTCATCAACTTTTCACATGTCAAGGGTTCATTGAGAGCATAAAAGAGTTCGAAATCCCATAAAACATCACGAAGATTGTAAATTATAAGAATACGAACCCAAAACGTTTGATGAAAGATCTGTATGCTGGCAACAAGACTTCAGCTACCGCAAGCCTGAGAGATTCTCGCAACTCGGTGTCAGGAACCGTCCACTGAGACTGTCTTTGATGAAGCTCCTCAAATTGCATATTGAACATCTTCAATCTAATGGCACAAATTTAGTACTCCCTCTCTCAGCTAAGATTTCTAGAACAATATGAGCTAGAAAAAAGAAGAAAATAATATTTTTAAGAAAGATGAAACTTAAAATTGACCTGTCTTTGATTATTGGTCTTGAAACTCCACTACTATTTCCTACATCAACACCTGCTGAACTACCACCCCCAGATGAGTTTAGGCCTTGCACAGAGAGGGACTGCAGAATCTACAAAAAAGGAACCCAAATCATGGTTAGTATGATACTATGAGCACATGATTTATGAAATATCAATTATGCTAAAAATGTCTCATGAGGCAATCATAGGCTCATAATTACATGATAGTGAATTAGTTTGCACTGCCAGAGTGAAGAATATATTTTCTCAGTAGAAGGAATATAACACAATTAACAATTCAGAGTCATACAGTGGGCCAAAATCCAAGTAGATGATAATAATATGCAAGCAAATTCCAAGCACAAGTATACCGAAAATGTGGCCCAAGATGAATGGTGAAACAACTCGAGCATGCTCATATGGGCATTCACTAGTGCAATGATGCTTAAACTAAAGCAAAATTTCCAATAACATGTCAAAGGAGCAACCTAGCACACAGCATATGCTGGAAGCATGGATTTCTCCTTCACAAATTCACAAAAAAACGACGTGACATTATACCATCATATGGACAGCCATGAGTCTCCAAGGAAAATAAGGTAAGTTTTCAAGCGCCAACAATTAAAATTGATGGCCAAAATCAACTATATTTTGGGGTACGCATAGGGTTGACAGAACAAACCTTTGCCCAAGCAGTCCTCTTATACTGGTTTGCATGTTGCTGCACAACCCTCCTGTGTCTTTGGACCCAATCATCCCCTAACAAATCCTTCGCTTCAGACCTAAAATCAACATAATATAAGCATCAACACTGTTATGCACACGAGACCAGCTTGGAATACTCTCATCGAGCCATCTGAGTCACAACTGTAAAACAAACCTGCGTACAGATCTGACCATATAGTGAATATTGTTCATTAGAAACAAGTGAGTCAGAGCAGGATCCTTGTACTGTTTCGATTTTCCATCCAAATTAGTTTGAAGAGCCTGCATTATTCGCATCGTTACAGAGGCCAACTGAGAATTTGTTTCCTCTCCATTCTCAAATTCTTGAAAAAGTTGCTTCAAGGTTGATTGATAGCTGAACAGATTTAGGAATATATTGTCAGGTTGATTTTACTCAAATAATATATGACAATCAGTCAAAAGAGAAGCTGTAAAGCATGCTGCAACAACAACAAGTAATAACAAAAAGCATAACTGCATATTCAGGGATATGATATCAGTCAAGACAGATTCAACATAAAACCCGATCCCACAGAAACTGCACAACTGTGATTAGTAAATATCTTGTGATTATGTTCAACAGTCAAATCTTGTCAAATTCTGGTTGATGTATTCATGTCGGATAATGTTCGTGTTTTCTCTCAATAATTTCATATTCATATTGTGCTGTATAATATTGTCATCCCTACAAAAAGCAACATGAATGTAACTTTAATTTGCCCAAGCCTAGAAGTATGGAATAGTAAATGGAAAATATAGTTAATTAGACTTACTCAAACAGAAACTTCACATAGTTAATGACATAGCTTGTCAAAGGATGGACAGTTCCATCCAACACAGCTGTTTTTGTTGCATCCTTTTCAACTGCTTCTTGAAAATCACCAAAGGTCTCTTGGGCTGTCTGGGCAAGCTGTTTCGTCAAACTAAATGCAGATTCTCTGATTCCACTACAGGCTTTACCTTTGAAAAGTGTTTCGATCTGCCAAGAGTACATTTTAAATTTAAGTAAATCTGTTTGAATATGCCAAGCTGTATAATAGATACTAGGCGTTACATTTAGATCACCAATATCAAATACATTTTACGCTACAATATTCTCAATTGGCTCTAATTGTATTCCAATTATTTCATGGAAACGGCATACAAACAATTATCCCAGTCATGAAAAAGTAAAATAGCTTAAAATTCTAACACATTATTGCTACAGTTTCTAGTTACTTTTTAACATTTCTATGAATAAGAAAATAAATTAATTCAGGAAAAATATTTAGCTATTCCATCTTCCTTGTTACCATTGCCACAGTAGACGGTGAATGAGTACTTGCTTTGATGTGCAACAACTATACCTCAAAGTGGAGTTCTCGCATTATTTCATACATGTCTAAAAGCACAAATAACTTTTCCGGTGATCTCTTGCTTTTAGCAATTGCCTCTCCAAAACTAAGTAGCACAGCAACACTACTTGAAGTAACTTCAGCAAAACATTGATCCATCAGAGAACCAATTCCTTCAAATATTTGGCCACAGACATTTCGTTCCCCAGCAAACAGCAGTTTGACCTGTTCAGCGTGATCAGTACCTGGAAGAACAGATATCATTATTGATGAACTCTAATCACAACTTACAGCAATCCGCATGAAATGAATCCAGTTCCCAATCTTGGCCTCCAAAACCTCCCACTGCATCTTCTGAACATCATCTTTGCTTAGTTTTTCAACTCCCAATTTGCTAAGGCTTTCTTCCAAAACAGAAGAACGAGTATCCCTAAATGAAAAGTAAAGTAGTATCACAATGTTTGTGGATTAGATGAGGGCATTCACAATGAAGACCAATCTATCTTCGATTTTTCTATACGTGTGTTTTGTTTCTTTAGTACCTGTGAATTTTAAGGTCCATTGAGAAACAGATCAGGAGACAGACTAGCTAAGTTTAAAGTCAATGTCGTGTTAAAAAAAAGTCAAGGAAAAGGAGATGGGTACAAATAGTAGCAGTGTGCACTCATAGTACTAGCACATTTTCATGACCACATTTCAGGACATAGTCCCACTTTTGATAAACAAGTTAATGTTCTCCAATGGCATTATCAGGAGCTTTCATCAAATTGCAGAGAAGATCTTGCTTAGATTCTTTTATGTTACATTTGGAACATGAATTTTTGGAAGGAAAGGAAAAGTGCAGGAATGTTACATAAGTAAAAAGAAGTGACAAGACCAAATTTAATTCATTTTTTTGTAGAGTTAGAAAAATGAAAAATAAATAAAAGATATTTGTCAAAAAATTAATTTTTACATCTGTCAAAAGAAAAATTAATCAAAAGAAAAATCAATTTTTACATCGTTAAGCATAAAAAATATACACATAAACTTGTAATTTTATTTTCTCTTCACTAATCTTTTATTTCTACAAATTCATGTTGCAAACATAGTGTTAGTAGACCACTTAGTGTTAAAGATGTTCCTATTTCCTACATCATATCCCTGCAAAATTCCAATTGTAAAGCCTCTTTTGCATGATTCACATGGTTCTATTGGCTATCACCCTTTGTTGACTCGATCCTGAACAATCAGGGGCTGCAAAAGACAGGTTCAAAATGGACTAGGAAATGCATGATGTATAAAATATCTGGATCCAATTTGGGTAGCTATATACGAAGCCCAAATCTAAGTTTATATACTTGTAAAGTCCATAACCAGCTGTATGAATTTGAGGTTATCTACAATTAAATAAAACAAAATGACTGCAAAATTTAAAATTTTCCCAAACACGGTTCCATGATCACGACTTAATAGATTCATCAATGTAACTGCACTGGGACAAATCGATAAAAGAGCTATCCTCACAGCAAAAAGTAGAAAGTTACACCCAAGAAAAAATTAGCGTAATTCCACCATTACATGCCACATTTACACATCCCATGTTACCAGGACCAGCATACTGTTTGTTCACATAATATCTATCAGCCCAAAAAGAACCCCATGATTGTAGCCATTGTTGGCAGCGATAGAAGAACCAACCACGGTCACAACAATGCACACTCAACAACACAGGACTGATTCCTAGACACCAAAGTGTTTATTTGATTTATATTTAGTTCTTAGCAACAAAAGCAGCTGAGGTAAGCTGCCAACTGATTCTAATTAATGCAACCTAATTACTATTTTAGTTATAAAAACATTCAGTATTTTGTTGAACGAGTGCAAAAAGAACTAGCGCCAAACATTGATTTCAAATATCAGGCCACATGGGACACAAATGGAGATATTTACCTGTATATTTTCAGCAATTGTTGTTGATGGCCAGCTTGAGCCATTTGTTGGGCTAAATTATGCAGCAACGGTAAAACCCGTGGTGGTATGAGAGTAGGAAGAGTGTAAACAGCAGGTTCCATGTTATTGTTACGGTGTTCCGAGTGACTATTAGATGAAGGATGTTTGCCGGGTGATTCAGATGAGGGCCGCAGTGCACAGGGGAGGCACTCAAAAAGACGTTCAGGTTCTACAGGTTTGCTGAAAACAAAGAAATGCATATAAAATAAATGTAGCTTATGTGAAAGAGTAAAACAATAACAAATATCCTAATGCATAATTAGTGAGCAAAGTCTCAAACAAACATTAGCATATTTTGACTTTAAACACACCATAATTGGATAAATTATGACTATAAAAAGGAACCATATCTAAGTAAATCACAAAATTCAACAAACAATGCCACAACAGTCATTGTTTGTTCAGAATTATACATGTTAAATTCATAAGATGATAAGCAGTTTCAAACTAAGAACGGGAGCACAGAACAACTATATTTTTTTGGTTGATGTCCATCGTGTGAAGGTTGTTAAGTGTTAAACAGAGACCATAAAGCACTACATTTTTACAACATTAAATGTGACAAGAAAGAACATGAGAAAACCAGTGAATTAAGAAGTTCAGAATTCTTTATTTAAAAAAGATGAGAATTGATTAATAAATTAAGTTAGAGAAATTTAAAAAGAAAATGATGTTGCTCAGATGGAAAAGAATCACAAAAAATTGGTTGGCTATGAAGCAAAAGAATTTTTAAAACTAGCTGTTCTCCTGGGGAGCTGGGAACATAGACTGAGATGCTAGCTAACTAAGATGGTTTGGCATGCACAAGAATCCAATGAAGTGCACCATAAGGAAGGTGAACTCGTACATCTGGGCAAAACGTTAGAGCAAGAACAAGACCATAGTAACGTAGCTTGAGGGAGTAAGCAAGAATGAAAAAGAGAAGAGAGAGAAGGGGGGCACTGAATTTGTGATGGAAAAACATCTATATATATTTATGATTTATATGGAGAGGCATGAGATTTGTGACTAATATAATCTGTCTTTAAATTTTATTATTCATTAAATTTATTTGCCATAACCTGTTTTCCACCACAAATAGCTCCCCCTCCCCCCAAACCGAAATTCTGCCCCCATCCTTGGTAATAAAAGAAATAAAAGCATATAGAGTAACCAAAGTAATTACCCTCTACAAAGTGAAGTAAAAAACAGGATTCAAGTTAAGTCCAAATAGTTTGGGATAAAACTTTGTTGAGTATAATCCAAAGCAAATGGAACAATACATATAAGGTAAAAATACTTACTACCAAAGACAGAATAGTATCACCATTAAGACAAACAGGACAAAATAAGGGGAAAAAAAAAAGAAAAAAAAAAAAGAAGAAGAAAACATCAGTAACAATGTAATAATAAACCTGTAAGATGATAACAGTTGCTTGAACTCCTCTTCTAACTTTGAAATAGCCCTAGAAAGTAAATTATTTGCATGGTTCAGCGCCCCATCACTACTTCTAAAACTTTTGTTGTCGTTGAAAAAATGAACGTTGCTTCTTAACTGCTTGATTGCTTCAAGATAACTTTCCAGGTCTTCACGAGGACCTCTCAGTATTTTAGCCTCCGCCTACATGTTGGAAGAGTATGGGTATCAGCAGCAACAAACTAGAAACACATCTTATAAGAATGAGTGTTATGCCATAAAAATGAAACACCTCAAAAGCAGGAAAACATACCACCTTCGTTTTGAAATTTTAAATTTGATGCATAGTTATCATGTGAATGGGGAAGACTCCTTTTTTTTTTTTTTTTTTTTTCCTGGGTTAAATTGGGGAAGTCCTATTTAAATGGAAATATTCTTTTCCTTGGTTAATCAGTTGTCGGGTCAAGGGCACAAGCGCATCCGTTTTCTTTCATAACTATGGTACTAATATAAAGGGTGGCTAAGAAAGTATGGAGGCTTAGTACTTTAATAGTTGTATTTTTTTGCTTGCCATTTTCTTAATGCCTTTTCAATAAAATTTATTTATTTATAAATATATCTGTGTATTATAAAGGATGACTAAATCTATCCAATATGTAAGGTGGATCCAATTGGTACAGAAAAGTTATGCACTCACCGGCCTAACTATGTGGTGCCCCGTTTGGAATTTCGAACAAGGTATAGGCCCTCTAGTCAGCCTAACTGAAAATGTTAACAATTTTTCAAGAAATTAAATAAAATAGTTGGATTATAACAATTCTTTGAGTAATTGGTTAGGAAAGATAGGAATTTAACAAAATAGCAAGATTACATAACAACTTTGGTAATATGAGAAAGCTATAAACAGCAGGGATGGCAATCAAATGGGGGCGGAAAGAAAGGCCTCTTCCCCGACCCGGCCAAGTAATTTCTGCCCCCCCGACATAAATTGCCCCCACACCTACCCCAACCCAGTGAAGGCACCCGTTCTGCCCAACCTAGTGAAGACTCCCAATTTTTTTTTTCACCAGATTTTGTTGACTGTATAGTGGGGTGTGAATTTGTTTTTGCTGCAGCCAATAGTAAAAACACCAAATTTTAAACAAGAATCTAAAAACCAAATTCCAAAACAATAATCCCAATACACCCATTTCACCATATAGCATATCTATAAATCACATCAATGCATGGTACATAAGAACAGCTAAATCTTTTGACCCACAAGAAGTTTGAGCAAATGCCTTAGATAACCCATCAAGAAAAGAGCATAGATTTACAAAACCCATTTACAGTATTCCAAATATTCAAAGAGAAGCTAGAAAACTTATTCAACAAAGAGACTGCATAAAACTATAAGAACTAATGACAGTACCAAGACAAAGAAGAAAAGAATACATGATTTGGCTGTAGGATGATGCACGGAGTTGTGTTGTGGGTTTGAAGTTTTTTGAGTTAAAATATTTATAGGTTTTGCAGATGAATATCTTCGTCAAGACTCTGACCGGAAAAACCATCGCCCTCAAGGACAGTGGCACCCTTGCCGACTATAACATCCAAAAGGAGTCAGCCCTCCGCCTCGTCCTCCACCTCCACAGTGCGATGTAGACCTTCGTGAAGATCCTCACTAGAAAAAAAACATCACCCTCAATGTTGAAACCTCCAACACCATAGGAGAGATGTTGAAGGAGTGAGTTGAAAGGGGAAAAATAAGGACGTAAAGGAAGGGGGGAAGAGAAAGGTATACAATTTGTGGAAAGGGATAAGGGTTTGTAAGATTTTGTTAGTTATTATAAAGGTATTATTATACATTGACACCTAATCAAGTTGGAGTCGAGTACTAATACATTAACCCTGAGGGGAGTTCAAGTTTCTTCTCCCCACCCTGTCCTAACCCCATTTAGCAGTACCCCATACCGCCCTATTAGGATATAGTCAGATCAACAACCTGTTTAACCCAACCCCATTGACATCCCTAAAAAAGAAAGAGAACAACATATTGTTTCAATAAAAGTATTTTGAAATATAACTCCAACTATTACATTCAATGCTCTACTTGCCCTTTTAAGCACATATTTTTCTAATCCTAACACTTAGGCACACATAATGGTTATAGGTCAACACGAGGCACAAAAAAATGTCATCAGAACAATAGAAACTTCGATCATGTTAACCACATCAGAAGTGAGGATGTATTATTGGAAGGCGATAAGATTAAATAAAAAGTTTGAGTGATTTGATAAATCATTCGATGCATTCAGTAATTGTTGTGAGATGTTGTAATTTTAAAGCATCGCCAGATGTATAAGAACCATGAACATGTTATACAAATATGACACAAATATGAGAATTTTGAAAAAGCAAGGAGATGGACATGGGGGGAAATAGGAAAAAATATAAATAGATTTTTATGTATTTTTATCATCTATATATCAACATAAAATCAATAACAATAATTCAACATTTTATGAGATGATATAAGACAAAATATAAGGAAAAAATTATGAGATGATATAATAAAGAGAATTACATTTAAATCCTTCTATGTCCAACAAAACATATGAATGTATATACATAAAACAAAGTTTGGAAACGCCACCTAGCTTTTCTTTACTACATGTTGGGCACCATAACAACCATTTTGGAATACTCATGCTTCATATCTAGTAGTGAAGTCCATAAATATTCTGGTCATCGAGTATGACAAGCATAACAAAATTTACATAATTTAGTTGAACATGTCCCTCCAAAGGCTGAAGTGCATGAATCTTCATATTGCTGGTTTACCCGGTTAACAGTTTGACAACAAAGTGAATAAAAAACCAGCAAACACCAAAATCCAACTAATCTCAACTAGCTAATATGGTAAATCCGAACAAATCAAATTCTCTCAATATATATAGGACCATCAAAACAAATTTATACAATATTGAGCAATGTATTAGATAACTCTAGCTCTAAATAAATGACAAATGCAAGCATGCGTAATAGGTTAATCCACAAAACTGACCTGACGAGAAAGATCAAATTGAGCCAATATAACCTCAGCCGCCTTCAAAGTCTTATCGATGTTCTCGTGAGCTCTCCGAATAGCATGTGTTCTAATCTAAAAAAACCAAGGAACACTATAAGAACAGTAATAACAACCACCGGAGGAGAGTAAATCTGACACTGGGAAAATAATTAAAAAAAAAAACAAACAAACAAACAAACAAACAACAACAACAAATTAAATCTGCTTGCTAGACCCAAAAAAAATGGAAAAATTTAACAAATTGGACTCCTAAACCTTGAGCATTTAAACTTATCAAAAACAGACCACTTGACTAAGCCCACACGAGCTAGTATGGAAGAATTTTACATTTCTAGGACACAGAAACAACAATATCCCAGAAATTTTGTTTTTTCTTTTCCCGTTTGATCAAATCGAACCCATATGTGTTCTACTGGTAACAGACCCAGAAAACGTTTAGCTGTCAACAAAGTAAAGAAAAACTAAATAATGTTCGAAATACTGCATTGCCCTTGGGATTTTTCTTTTTGTTTTCTCAGGAACCAAACCGCGGCAAAGCTGATAGAATCAAACCCAGAAAGAAATACCACCTGAGTGGGACGCATGGCGGTCTCAAGGGCAGAGAGGCGGTGGTCAAAGGAGCCAAGGGTTGAGACCATGTTGTCTGTGATTGACTGACTCTTCTGCAGCGACTCTCTCATCAGGGCGGCTCTTTCACTCAGCCCATCCACACCCACTGCCGGAGCTGCCGTCGGAATCCCCATTCTGCTGTGTTTCTTCTTCAGGCTTTTCTATTCCGAGGAAATTACAGAGACGACAAGAGAGAGAGAGGATGGATTTGCAAAGTGGGGATGATCCCTTTGGTTGACGTTTCTTTGCAGAGACGTCTTCCTTTGACAGGGTGGGAACTGGGAAGATATTGATCCCTTCTCGGGTACGGATCCGAACATTTGGCAACACGGGTCTTCGTGAGTCAAAGGTCAATGGGGGTAGTATTTTGAGTTTTTCAAATGAAATATTACAATAAATAAATAAATTATTTCATAAACATTAAGGGAGTGTTTGGTGTGATGAAAAATAATGAAAAATAATAAAAAATATAATTTGAGTGATATTTATGTGTTTGATGGCAAATCACATTTTTTAAAGATAAATAGTGAAAAATATTAATTTTTTCATAGAAATTCGTCGAAACGATTTTAAAATTCGTTGGAACGATTTTTAAATCTTTTTAAAAAATATTGACAATAGATCTTGTTTGGTAACTTGTACGACGGTTGTCACATTAAAAAAAAAATTATAACTATTCTATTAATCGAACTCAAGTTATGTAATTTTTTTAAGAGTTGTAATAGGTATGAATATGTAAATAGAAGTAAAA
>JAVXUM010179288.1:0-11357 GCA_035590655.1 Pouteria glomerata
ATAATTTTTTTTAACTTAAAAAAAAAAAAAAAAAAAAAAAAAAAAAAAAAAAAAAAACCGGTCACAATAAAGTTAAAAGAAAAAGGGGTTAACAAAAGTGCCTATATGGTACAATGAATAAAATGCTTGACTTTTAAGTAGATAGGCGTAGGTTCGAGTCTCACTCACAGCGTATAATTTTGTTACACTTATTTCAAAAAAAAAAAAAAAAAAACCAGTTCGCTTCAACCACCGTGTTGATAGTTTTTGGCCGGTTCAAAGTTCAAACGAGTTTAACCGGTCAACCAGACCAGTTGACGGTTCAACGACCGGTCCAGTCCGATTTTTAAAAAAATGCTTTAGACTTTTTATCTTAAATCTTATCCATTAAAACGATAAGTTAGAATTTCAAGATATCTTATTTAATTATTGACAAAACTTATTTTTTCTTTTTTTTTTATTAAATTATGTATCTGTTAAAAAAATAAAAATTATATGAAAATAAAAAACCAATTTAGATAGCAAATTATAAGATATATTAAATAAGAGATATTAATAAAATTTATATATATCTTAAATTGTATTAATTTACATAAAATAAAAATACGTCCTTTATTTCTATAATTTGATGTGAAATAAATATATATTTTTTATTAAAAAAAATTTGACATTGTAACAATAATTTAATATAAGATTTGTCAATAATTTTTAAATTTATTAAATTGAAGGTGTAATAGTTTAAAAATAAATTTTTTATTATAAAATATATTTTTTTCAAATATATTTAGATTGCATTTGTATTTATAAATTTTAAATAATAAAAATTAAAAACTTTAAACAATTATATTTTTAATAGAAAATTTATTTTTAAGTTATTTCACTTTCAATTTAATAAAATTCAGAGATAAATAAATTTTATTGAAATCTATTGTGATTTAATATCTCTTATAATTTAATATCTAAATTGGTTTTTTTATTTTCATATAAATATTATTCATTTAAAAGATACATAAATTAACCTTCATAGAGAAAAAAAAAGAATAGAAAAAGAATTTTGTCATTAATATAGTGAAAGTGACATATTTTGAAATTCTACCATATGTTTTAAACGAATAATATTTGATATGGGTGCGCCCGATTGATCGCTTACAACCCAACCGACCCAAACTGTCTTGACCCGACCAGGTTTCCGAATGTAATGACCGACCGATCGTGCATTACACCGATGACCACCAAATAAGACAAAAACGTTCACGTGTTACACATACCATCACTCTCTGACTTTTCCCGTAATATCTGCTAATAATCGCTGTGAGAGGCGTTACCTGCCTACTAACAACACTATCCACTAACGGTGCTGCCCACTAACAGTACTGCCTGCCGGCGATTCTGACGACTGGCCAGGGAATATCGGCGCGGGATCTTATAGCATACGTGGCATGATACGAATAGAAAAGAACCTTGATTCCATGCAGCCACTCAAGGTATCTTCTATAAATAGGGTGGCATCCAGTGCTCAAGTACACACACAACTCTTGCATTACTGTTACTCTGCCAAAATACTCTCTCAATCCTCTTGCTAACTTAAGCATCGGAGATTCCTTAGCAAGCATCACACCGGTGTTCAAACAACATCCTCAGGCAACCCAGACTTGATTTGGATCATCCAGTGCTTATCCGGATTAACTAAGTTATCAGTTGGCGTCGTCTGTGGGAATCGAAGGTTTCCTTATTGATTTTATGGTCCAAACTAGATCTGGCGTGAACAACCACCAACATTCTCAACCAATAGTCGACATGAAGAACCAGAATGACGAAAGGCTTAATGCTGTGAAGAGGCAAATGTAGGAAATGATGAGGGTCATGTAGACGCTCGTCGCTCAAAACCAAGCGTTGCTGAAGCAAGTTAACGTTGCACTCCCCGCTGCAGTTCCACTCCCAGTTGCCCCGCCGGCGAATGGGGCACATAATGGAGGTGTCGTTGCGCACAATGGAGGAACTCATGGGGCCCCCGCTGGGGTTGGAACTGAAGTTGCTCCCGCTGGGGTTGGAGCTGGATTCGCTGAAGCCCCACATGTCCAGGGGGCTAGCGTCGTAAAAGAAAATGACCTCTCGGAAGAGTCACGGCCAAGAGAAAGGACTGTGGGGGCAGGAGGTTTTCCCGAATGCCAAGCGGAAGTGTCGAGGGTAGAAGCCGCGAGCGTTAATTCGTGGCAGGAGCAGTTTATGGCCATGCAGGCCCAAATGGATGGAGTTTTGGCGAACGTCAAGGCACCTAATACCGTGGAGAATCTGTTAGGCAATACTGATTCTCCATTTGCTCTTGCAATAATGGCTTGTCCCCGTCCAGCAAAGTTTAAGATATCAACACTAGACTCATTCGATGGGTCATGGGACCCATTGGATCATCTAGAAACTTATAAAACACTGATGCTCACCCACGCCTACTCGGATGAGATAATGTGTAGAGTGTTCCCTGCCACCCTCAAAGGAGCTGCCCGAATATGGTTTTCGAAGGTTAAGCTGGGCTCCGTGGCTAGTTTCTCTGAGTTTAGCAAGCTCTTCGTGAGCCATTTCATCGGTAGCCAAAAGCAGAGGCGATTTACCACTCACCTCCTCAACAGTGGGAGTTCGACAGACATCCTTTACTGGGGAGCATTCGAAAAAATGAGGATCGGTCAGGAAAGGTTGCATCCGGTGTCCTCCCCTCTAGTTGGCTTCATTGGAGACCGGGTAGTGCCACTCGGCTCAATAACACTGTCAGTCACCCTCGGAGAAAGACCCCACCAAGCCACAAAGATGATCAACTTCTTGGTGGTGGACTGCCCTTCGGCTTACAACATGATCCTCGAAAGGACGACTCTAAATGCATTATGAGCAGTCATATCCATTTACCATCTTCGGGTTAAGTTCCCAACCAAAGATGGGGTCGGATGCGTCAAAGGCGACCAAAAGATGGCTCGAGTATGTTATATGTCTTCCCTGAAGGAAGAGACTCCTAGGGAAACCCTGGTGATTAATGGGTTGGAAGTTCGGGACAAAGAAGAAATAAAAAGAGGAGCGCCAGAGGGGGAGATGGAGGATCTGGAAGTCGGCTTCCCTGGTCAGGGAACAACAATAAAGGTGGGCCCAGAGACACCCGAACCCTTGAAGAAGGAAATTAAAGAATTTTTACGAAATAATCTGGATGTCTTCGCTTGGTTCCACGAAGACATACCAGGAATAAGCACGAATGTGATTACTCATCACTTCAACATTTTTTTGACTGCTCAGCCAATAAAGCAGAAGAAGAGGGTTTTCTGCTCAGAGAGGAATGATGAAATTGTCAAAGAAGTTGATAAGCTAATAAAAGTAGAGTTCATCCGTGAGTTACACTACCCCACTTGGCTGTCCAATGTGGTGATGGTTAAGAAGTCCAACGGCAAGTAAATGATGTGCATTGACTTTACAGATTTGAATAAAGCTTGTCCGAAGGATGGCTTCCCCTTGCCATCTATTGAGGACTGTACTGTTATAATGCCATGCCTTTCAAGTTAAAGAATGCTAGAGCAACTTACCAGCAACTCATGAACAGAATGTTCAGAGGTCAGGTTGGACGAAATGTGGAGGTCTACGTAGATGACATGCCGGTCAAGAGCAAAAAAGCAAAGTCGCATGTGGCCGATCTACAAGAGACTTTCGACACCTTGAGGAAATACGAGATGAAGCTAAATCCTACAAAGTGCGCGTTCAGAGTGATATCTGGCAAGTTCCTTGGGTTTATGGTCTCTAGCCGGGGGATAGAGTCCAATCCGAGAAAAGTCAGAGCAATAATGGAGATACAACCCCCACGAAGTATAAAGGAAGTTTAGAAACTCGCTGGTAGGGTGGCTGTATTGAACAGATTCATTTTCAGATCAACCGACAAATGTCACCCCTTCTTCAAGGTGTTACGAAAGGCATTCAAATAGATGGCTGAATGTGAAGAAGCTTTCGAGCAACTTAAGCAGTACCTGGGGTCTGTCCCGTTACTCAGTTAAACTATCTTAGGGGAAGAACTATTCATCTACCTCACCGTTTCATCCACAGCTGTGAGCTCAGCACTAGTTCAGGAGGAGGATGGAATCCAGAAGCCGATCTACTACACGAGCAAGGCCCTCCGAGAAGCAGAGGAAAGATACCCCAAGATGGAGCTACTGGCCTTCGCCCTTGTGACTGTGGCATGGCGACTGAGAGCATATTTTCAAGCCCATACTATTGTAGTGCTCACAGACCAACCTCTCAAGAATGTGCTCCATAAGCCCAAAACGTCTGGCAGGCTTATGAAGTGGTCGATTGAGCTCAGCCAATTCGACATCTAGTACCAGCCGAGAATAGCAATAAAAGGGCAAGCTGTAGAAAATTTCATTGCAGAATTTACAAACCATCAAGAGCATCCAGACCCAGAGGAAGGCGGTGACGAACTCTGGACGCTAAATGTGGATGGCTCGTCAACAAATAAATTCAGTGGTGCTGAAATAATTCTTGTGTCTCCCGAAGGCCATAGATTTGAATTTTCTTTACGGTTCAAATTCTCCGCCACCAATAATGTGGCAGAATATAAGGCCATTCTCGCTAGTCTTCAAATGGCCAAAAGAATGGGGGCAGAACAAATAAAGGTGTTCAGCGACTCCCAATTGGTGGTCAAACAAATTCAAGGAGAGTATGAAGCTAGAAATGAGCATATGGCTGAGTATCGTGAACAAGCAAGAAGTCTATCAAGAAAGTTTTTCAAGTTCCAGCTTCAACGAATCCCAAGAAATCAAAATGAGGAGGCCGACTGTCTGGTAAGGATTACTTCCTCAGGAGATGAGTGTCCAGCCATACCAATGGAGATACTTGATCAACCGACCATCCATTCCCCAGAGGTAAACTAGGTCCAAGAAGAAGTCGAATGGGCCAGACTAATCAGAGCATATTTGGGGGACGGTGTTCTATCAGACGACAAAAATGAAGCCCGGAGAATTCAGTGCAGATCGAGCAGATACTTGATCATGGACGGTATCCTTTACAAGAAAGGAAATAGCACCCCACTACTTCGATGCTTGAATAAGCAAGAGGCTGACTATGTTATGAGGGAAATCCATGAAGAGGTCTGCAGCAACCATTCAGGAAGCAGAGTGTTGGCCGGCAAAATCTTAAGGGTAGGTTATTATTAGCCCACCTTGGAGAAGGATACCCAGGATTTTGTGAAAAAATGTGATAAGTGCCAAAGGTTCTCTAATGTTCTAATGTTCTAAGAGTTAACGCCAATTCAAAGTCCTTGGCCATTTGCGCAGTGGGGGATAGACATTGTTAGTCTGTTCCTTCCCAGGAAAGGGCAGAGAAAGTTTTCAGTGGTAGCCATCAACTACTTTACAAAGTGAGCCGAAGCCGAAGCACTCCCGAGCATAACGGAGCAGAACATGAGGAAGTTCCTCTGGTAGAACATTGTTTGTTGGTTCAGCATCCCAAAGGTGGTCATCACCGATAACAGAAAGCAGTTCAAGGGAAGACTATTCAACGAGCTTTGTGATGAGTTAAGGATTAGTCATCACTACTCCTCACCCGAACACCCTCAAGCCAACGGACAAGTTGCACTTACCAACAGATCTCTCCTCAAAATTATCAAAACGAAGCTGGACAAAGCAAAATGGCTCTAGGCCGACGAGCTCCCAAACATCCTCTGGGCCTACAGGGCAACGAAAAGAACGCTAACAGGACAGACTTCTTTCTCCCTGACCTACGGAGCTGAAGCTGTGATCCCAGTAGAGGTTGAGCTTCTTAGCCATAGAATGCTAAACTTCAACCCAGATCAGAACGAGAAACAAATGGAGAAAAAAGAAGATTTACTGGATGAGAGAAGGTTATAGGCTGTAATTCGAATGGCTTCCTATCAGCAGAGGATACGTCGGTACCACAACTCAAGGGCGCGCTTGAAAGATTTCAGCATTGGAGATTTGGTTCTGAAAAAAGTCAACCAGTCTACAAGAAACCAGCAAGAAGGCAAGCTCGGTCCTAACTGGGAGGGGCCTTACTAAGTGCTCAGCTTTGCCAATGTACCGACTAAAGTCACTCAGGGGCAAAGAATTACCATATCCTTTGCACGCTGAGTACCTCAGGAGATATTATGTTTAAAATTTAATTTTCTGAATTATTATTATTATTCTGTTGTTGTAAATTGTTACTCATCATTAATTGTACTCATTGATGGAGCAGGACTCAAACATTCCCCCATTTTTGGAAAATTCAACTGTGTTTTACAATTCGACTTTAAAGGAACTTGGTTATGCATACATTCGACTGAAAATTCTACTACAACAATCTTTCTTTGACGATTCTACAGCAGATGCTACTTCGACAATTATACTTCAATGATTCTACTACAAATTGGTCCAAGTGACCAGAGGCTCAAGAAGCCAAAGGCTCACGAAGCCTACGCCCCATGGAGCAAGTCTACATAAGGAAGCGATAATAAGGGGAGCATAAGTCCCACAGGGCAGCATACTCCTAAGCGTATGATATCTACTATTTTGATTAACACAAAGCGACATGGTCGACCGACATACTCGAACGAGAGGTAAAGCCGGCATGACCAATCGACGGACAACTGATCGACATTACTTAAAGCGACACAAAAAGATCGACGAGATATCATGAATGAAGTTACTACATAAGGTAAACTCGACATCCTTTGAAAAGTTCGATCAGGACGACAGAGTGACTTAAAAATAACAAAATGATTAAGCAAGGTCGGCTATTTCGATCAATCAAACTTGAAAATGACAAAAGTGAATTGAGTAACCTCAACCAATCTGAGAATAACGACCTTGAATGATGAGGTAACAATAAGTTTGGCGATTTGTTGACTTAGTCAAGATAAATCTATAACAGCTCTATTAGTTCACTATTATTGATTTTATGGTTTTTATCGACATTTGCTTGGACAACTCCATAGGCCAAGTCCATCACATGAAATTTTAAATGAATGGTCCAAATTGACTCCAAACCCCGGAAAGGCAGCTAAATAAAGTAACAAGCTCAACCAATAAGCCCAAGCTACAAGGGAACAGAAAAAGTTGATGTTGATCACAGAACATTATATATAAAGGGAACAGAAAAGGTTCAAAATTCTCTTATATATTCTCAAAATTTTCTTTTACAATGCAAAAATAATAATAATAATAATAATAATAAATATATAGAGAGAAGGCGCAGGCAAGCTCTTTTTGGACAAATGTGTCTTCTCTATCTGTCATCTCTGCCATTTCTTGAGCGGTAAGTCCCAAGCCATCCGTCTGGTCGACAATTTCTCAATCGATCTGCTCGCTTTCTTGATTTGGCTCTTCTGATTCCCCTGGCCCGAGATGCTTAATATCCAGTGAGGGGAAGAGGGACTTGATTTTCAATTTGGCATGGTCGAAACCTTGCTTGAAAACGGGAAAGATGACAACTTGGTAACCATCAGAAGACTTGAAATCCTTAATAGCCCTTTTTTCCCGCCTCTTCCACCTCTTCTAAAAGTTGATTAACTCTTTCCTCCAGATTTTTCTTATGCTCGGTCATCTCATTCAATTCACTCCAAAAGCGATTGCGGTCCCTGTCTAAGTTATTCTTCTCCTCCTCGATCGCGCGGCTGTGATGGAGCACGTCATCTTTTTTGGATTCCGCAACCGCAACGAAAGCCTTTGCCTCATTTAGTTTAGTCAATAGATCTCGCTCCTTGGCAGCGAATTCACGAGCCATCGACTAGTTCTTATCTTTCTCCAGGCGTAAGACATTCTCAGTCGAGGCCAGCCGGTGGTACAGAGCAAGACTTCGAGTCATGACCTACAATGCACCGCTAGTACGTTCAGATAACCAAATAAATAAAGCCTAACAAAGATGATAAGAACACATACCTTGAAGAATTCGTCGTTATGCTCATAAACCATGCTCTTACTGGTGCTTCAGCATACAGCCGTGAGGTCCACATCAGTTACAGTGGCAAGCAGCTTTTGCTACACCAGTTCACTGCTAACCTCTAAGCTTTGTTTAGAGGAAACGCCAACTTCAGAACCCGAACCCATATCAATGGACCCAAGCGTCGGCGCGGGAGGAATGTCGAGTGCGCCCCCATCTGTTGGGGCAGTACACCACTCTTCCACGGCTTTCTGCCTCCGATCGGCAATGAGAGGAGATGAAAGTGGGAGAACCTTCGGCGCAGTAAGTGCGGACATCGTCGTCCTCGCTTTCTTTGGAGCTGAGGGTTGGTCCCCAACGTCTTTCAACAGTTATTTTTTTCCCATTCTCTTCAGGTAGCTCATGTCAAATGCCATATCTTCCCCTTCGGCCTGTTGTTCCGATCGTCTGAAGCTTTCGGCAGATTGGTGATCTGCAAGAAAGGAAAAAAGGAAAATTTATTAGTCTAAATTGACAAAACTCACCTAGAAATTCTAGGCAACAGACAATTAAAATCACTCCGCTCACGTTCGGTGGCAAGAGCTTCTGACGTAGGGTCGGGACCGAGCAGTTAATCGGCTAAAATTAAAAAATTGAACAAAAAAAATCAGATTAACTCGTACCATGTTTTGAGGGTGAACCGCACTTAGGAGGGACCCGAACCTTGTTATCCTCGTCAGTCTCCCACGATTGGAATTCCCATGAACTACCACGGATGAAGAAGTATGTTTTCTTCCAACCCTTATGGGAGATCGGCATGTTGGTCACAAAATTGAATTGTGGTTTCCTCGCCGAAAAGTACCACCAACCTGAACCCCTTTCGGTGACTTTGTAAAAATAAAGGAATAGGTCGGCTGTCATCTCATCCCCAGTCGCTGCTTTCCAGAAGACAATAATCCCGATCAATATACGCCAGCTATTTGGAGCAATCTGACTTGAAGTAAGGGAGAGACGGCTAAGTACCTCCCGAACGAGATTGGGCAGAGGGAATCGAAGACAACCCAGTAAGGCAGCTTCATACACCACAATCTCACCGACCTGAGGAGAACAAGCAATATCTTTATCCCCTGGTTGCCTATAATGAAGGTCCGATGGGAACTGGAACTCAAAAATTAGCTCCGAAATCCTTTTCTTGGATATCACGGACCTAATGTTCTTGGCCTTGAAAACTCCCCCCTCCTCACTATCACTGCTAACAACCCTCTTCCTTTCTTTTCGATCTCGGGCTTAAAGGCATCGAAAATCCGATCACTGGTGCTAACTGGGGCCGGATTCTTCATGAATGGGCAAACAGGCCAATCAGCACTATCAAAACTCTCCGTGCTTGATGAACTCGGTGAGTTAATCCTCTCAACACTGGCCATATCTGAAATAGAAAAAACCCGAACCAAACGGACTGAATAAGATAAAATTATCAACTTATGGATGACACCCCTAATGTACCTAGGGTTTCCTACGAATCCTACAGGGTCAGGGAGCGCACAATTTGTGTTGTAAAAATACTCACCCCTCGCCTACAGCCACTGCATAAGAAAATAGAAGAAGAAGAGGAAAAGGAAATAGCAAATACCTTACCAACCCAAAATCAGTAGAACTTCGAAGCTATGCTTTGGTAACTAGAAATAGCAAAGAGCCCAGTGCTGGAGACAGCAGATGTTCGTTGTAGGGAAGAGAGATGCGAAAAAGTGGAACCGACCCACTAACCTCACTTTTTATAGTGTAAGACATTTTAATTTCTTATTATTATTTTTCAAAATCAACGACCCTGATTTACGAATGAAATTTCCTATCTAACGGTTCAAAACTGCTCCCGCCTGCACCTGTCGATACAACTAATCACAAATTTACACATGCCAGGCATGTGAAACGGCCGCGTTCTTTTTACTGTAATTACTGCTGACATGCTGTCTATATATTAAATACGCGCTAAACGACGTCGTATGCGCGCTTTTATATCCATTTGTAAATAAATCCCCTTAATCCCTCCAAATAAACCAATCCGAGCGGAATCGAGGGCATTCTGATAAGGTTTCCCGACCGATCAATCTGAGGATGCGCCTAATCAAATTGGTGCGACCAAACAAGAAGTGAACGAGCGTCATGCGATCCTTGGACTCGCGAACTTCCCAAACGGTGTCATATAAATTGGTCGAATAAAAAAAACCATTCGATGGAGGAATTGCATCTAAGATCTGATTCCTTTCGGTCACCTTCTGTGACCGAAGGAATCGGAGGCATCTGATATGGGTGCGCCCGATCGATCACTTATAACCCGACCGACCCAAACTGTCTCGACCTGACCAGGCTTCCGAACATAATGACCGACTGATCGTACATTACACAGATGACTGCCAAATAAGACAAAAACGATTACGTGTCACACATACTACCACTCTCTGACTTTTCTCATAATATCTGCTGATAACCACTGTGAGAGGCATTGCCTACCCATTAACAGCACTATCCACTAACAGTGCTACCCACTAATAGTACTGCCTGCTGGCAGTTCTGACAACTGGCCAGGGAATATCGGCGCGAGATGTTATAGCACACGTGGCATGATACGAATGGATAAGAACCTTGATTCCATGCAGCCACTTAAGGTATCTTCTATAAATAGGGTAGTATCCAGTGCTCAGGTACACACACAACTCTTGCATTACCGTTACTCTATCAAAATATTCTCTCAATCCTCTTACTAACTTAAGCATCGGAGACTCCTTGGCAGGCACTATACCGGTGTTCAGACAACATCCTCAGGCGACCCGGACTTGATTTGGATCATCCAGTGCTCATCCAGATTAACTTATCAAGATTTAACATTAGGGATTTGTACTTTAAACCCCCTCATCCCATTGATGCACCCATTTTTGACATCATTAGGTTATTTTAAAATTCTAGCAACTGCAAAAGCTTACATGATAAATCGTTCGAAGTATGTACGTATCACCGCATTGATTATTTTACTCTAGCTATTAAGTGTACTGTTTTCTTTTTTGATTTGATAATTGCTACTCATTCCCCTCATTTTGCGCCGCCTTAATTTTCTTTTTAAATGGTTTTTTCTTTTATTTTGAAATTTTAAAACTCTAGCAAATAATAAAAGCCTGACATGATAAATCTTTCTCAACTTACCATCACGGGATGTTTGGTGCAACGAAAAATAACAAAAAATGTGATTTGAGTGATATTTAGGTGTTTAGTGGCAAATCACGTTTTTCATAGATAAATAGTAATAGGTATTGATTTTTACAGAGAAATTAATCGGAACGGTTTTCAAATCCGTCAGAACAATTTTTAAATCTTTTAAAAAATAAATGATAATGGGTCTTGTTTGGTAGCTTAGATGATAGTGGTCACATTAAAAAAAAATTACAACTATTCTATTAATCGAACTCAAGTTATGCAATTTTTTCTAGAGTTGTAATAGGTGTGAATGT
>JAVXUM010179345.1:0-11354 GCA_035590655.1 Pouteria glomerata
GGGGCAGCGCCTCGGTGAGCGGCTGCTGGCCCCCAACACCTTCGGGGTGGTGGCGACGGGTCGCCGCACCTCGTCCTGACGACGGGTCTCAGGGGCGGGTCTCAGGGGCGGGTCTCGGGAGGCGCCGGGACGGCGGAGCGCGGTCGCGGCACGTGTTCACCGTCGGCGATCCACGGCTGCAGGCGGGCGAGGTCCTTGCGGATGACGAACCCGAAGATGTTGCCCTGTCGGCGAGCCAGCCCGTTCAGACCCCCGTTGAGAGCGACGCCGGCGAGAGCACGTGCCCGTCCCACGGTCTCGTGCCGGCCGCCGAGCACCGCCGCCATCGTGCCCGTCAGGGCCCGGTCGGGGCCGATGAGCCAGTGCGCGTCGAACTCGACGGGGACGATGCGGGCGGGGTCGAACGTGCGGACGGTCTTGCGGACCTCGTGCCGGGTCCAGCGGAAGACGTGGTTCGGGACGCTGGTGCCGTCCACCCCGCCCGTTCCCTCGCCGTCGTCGACGGCGGCGAACTCGTAGGTCCCGGCGAGCCCCAGGTGGCACGCCAGCCGCATCAGCGGCGACTCCTGGTTCTCGACCGCGACGACCGTCTTCGCGGCGATCCGGTACATCTCGTGCAGCGCCTGGTGGGGACGGCTGCAGTGGTGCAGCCCCGCGTGCCCGATGACGTGGTCGTAGCTCGCGTCGGCGACGTCCATGCGGTGTGCGTCGGCCTGCGTCGCGTCGGACAGGAGGCTCGACGGCGAGTCGGGGGCGAGGTTCACGAAGGTGCACCGGGTGAGGCCGACCCGCTCGGTGATCTCGCGGTCGAAGAACCCGGCGAACTGCACCAGGACGCGGTCGTCGGGCATCATGACCCCGCTGGCCAGCAGGCGGCTCAGGATCGCTTCGTACATCCCCGCGCCGGCCTCGGGCGCGGCGTGCTCGGCCGCCGTGGTCACGATCGTCCTCCGGTAGTCGACTCGTGCGGATCGTACGGAGAGCCGAGTCGGCCCTCCGGGCGACCCCGGCACGGCGACACGGAGGCTGGTGCGGGGCCGGCGCCCCACCGCAGTAACGTTCGCGCCGATGCGCCTCCTCGTCGACGGACTGTTCCTGCGTCCGGGTCGGGTCGGCGGCGTGGAGTACATGCTCTACTCGCTGCTGAGCGCGCTGACGTCGGCCGCCGGCGAGCGCGACGACGTGAGGGTGCTGCTGCCCGCGGGGGTGGACCTCTCCGATCGGCCGTTCGCCGGCAGCGTCGAGCAGGTCAGCGTGGCCTCGCCGGGCAATCGCTTCGCGGCCGTCGAACGACGGATGCCCACGGATTACGACGTCGCGCTCTTCCCGAACTACTACACCCCGCTGGTGACGGCGGCTCACCGTCGCCGGGCGAGCGTGACGGTGGTCCACGACCTCCAGTTCCGGTCGTTCCCCGCGAACTTCACGCCCGCCAAGCGGGCGTTCCAGCACGCCGCGCTGCGCGTGACCGCACGGCTCGCGACCAGCGTGGTCGCCATCAGTCAGTTCACCGCGCGCGAGCTCGCGGAGTTCCAGCCGGTGCTGCGGGACCGGCTCGAGGTCGTCGTCAACCCGATCGACTGGACGCGCTTCGCCGACGAGCAGAGCCCGCCCGGGAACGACCTCGTCGGGGCGCCGTTCTTCCTGCTCGCGGCGGCGCAGTACCGCCACAAGAACATCGCCACGGCCGTGGCGGCGTTCCAGCGCGTGCACGCCCGGGACCCGCGGGTGCGGCTCGTGCTGGTCGGTCAGGTGCCGGCCGGTCTGGGTGAGAGCCGGGTGGGCGCCGACGTGCCCGACACCGCGGGCGTGGTCCAGCTCGGCTTCGTGCCGGACGCGACCCTGGCGTGGCTCTTCCGCAGGGCGACCGCGGTGTTGCTTCCGAGCCTCTACGAGGGCTGCGGACTGCCGTGCGCGGAAGCGCTCGGGCTCGGTACCCCCGTCGTGCACAGCGGTCGCGGCGCGCTCCCCGACGTGGGACGGGGGCTCGCAGCGAGCGTCGACGACCCGACCGACGTCGACGAGTGGGCCCGGGTCCTCAACGACGCCGTCGAGGGCCGTCTCGCGGCGCCGGACGCCGCGGCCGCCGCCGGCGTCCGGGCGGTGCACGATCCCGCCACGGTCGGGGCCCGCTACTGGGAGGTCCTGCGCCGGGCCGAGGAGGCCGCGGGGTGAGCCCGTTGCTCACCCGGACGTGAGGTAGCTTGCGCCGTTATCCGATCGTCACCTGGACCGAGCAGCCACGAGGGGCCCGTGCGACCCAGTCAGCCGTGGACCGCGGGCGTGCCGTGAACGCACCGCCCGTCGCGCGCCTGCAGCAGATGGCGATCCGCTCGCGTCGACCCGCCCTCGGGCTGGCAGGCCAGGTGCTCAACGCGGGGACCAATGTCGTCACCGCCTACATCGCGTCGCTCGTGCTCCAGCCCGACGCCTTCGGGACGTTCGTGCTCGGCTTCGCGTGCGTCACCGTCGTGCTGGCGGCCGGTCGCGGACTCATCGGGACCACGATGATGGTGCACCTGCCGACGCTCGAGGGACGTGATCGGCAGGATGCCGTGCGATCGGCGTTCGGGCTGACCGCCATCGCGGGTCTCGCCGCCGCCGTTCTCCTGGCTCTCGCCGGGACCATCTGGCCCGTCCTCTGGGCCTTCGCGCCGTGGGTGGGCGTGGCCCTGCTCCAGGACGTGGGCCGCTACGCCTACCTGGCGCAGGGCCGGACCGGCCGGGCGCTCGCCCTCGACGTCGCCTGGGCGTCGACCCAGGCCGTGGTCCTCGTGGTCGGGATCGCCCTGGGCGGCGTCACCCTGGGGCTCGTCGCCGCCGCATGGGGGCTCGGCGCCCTGGCGGGTGTCGTGCTCCTCGTCGGCATGCTCCGTGTGGCGCCGGGCGTACCGGGGCCGTGGGCACGTTCGACGAGGGATGTCGCGGGGTGGTTCACCGCGGTCGCGGTCCTCGGACAGGTCGAGATCTACCTCGTCCTGCTGCTCACGGGTGTCCTGCTCGCACCCGTCGACGTCGGCGGCGTCCGGACGGTGCAACTGCTCGCCTATCAGCCGGCGGTCGTCGTGCTGGCCGCTCTCATGACGGTCGTGCAGCCCATCGCCGTCAGGGCCCGCAGCTCGTCCGCCGCGCTGCGCGACGCCTCCCGTCGCATCACCCTCCTCGTCGCCCCGGTCATCGTCGGCCTCGCGCTGCTGGCGCTGCTGCGTGATCCCGTGATGGGTCTGCTCTTCGGGCAGTACACCGACTACGCACCGCTCGTCGTCCCGATCGCCGTCCAGAGCGCCTTCGTCGCTCTGATGATCGCACCGCTCACCGTGCTCAACGGCTTGCGGCGCGGTGCGACCGCCTTCCGCATGCAACTCCTGCGCACCGGCGCCACGGTCGTCGCCGCGATCGCCGGGATGCAGTACGCCGGTGTCGCCGGGCTGGCCTGGGCGCTGGCTGCCGCCACCGGCGCGACCTGGGTCCAGGCCACCCTGTCCGCCCGTCGCGCCGTCTCACTCGTGGGAGCGAACGTATGACGACCGTCCCCGCGGTCGGGGCCGAGGGCCGCAGGCTCAGCCCCGTCCGTCGCGCCCGGGTGCTCGTGCGCCGTGCCCTGTTCGGTGGCCTGCAGGCCGTGCCCGACAGGCTCGTCGTCGCGGTGCACGACCGCTGGATCGAGCCGTCGGGGCGGCGGCACCCCACCTGGCGCCCGTTCGCCCGAGCACTGTTCTACCGGCCGGTGCCGCTCCAGGAGATCATCGTCCCCGGCGGATCGGAGCGGATCGCGGTGGTGGGGTCCCGGATGGAACGGACCCTCTGGTGGTTCGGTGAGGACGGTTACGAGCGCGGTGAGGCGGGGTGGTGGCGCACGCTCTGCGCCGGCTCCCGGTCCGTCCTCGAGATCGGCGCCAACGTCGGGTACTACTCGGTCGTCGGAGCGCGCGCTACGCCGGGTACGTATACCGCCGTCGAGGCCAACCCCGAGGCCGCCGCCGTCTTGCGGCGCAACCTCGCCCTCAACGGACTGGTCGACATCGAGGTCGTCCAGGCGGCCGCCGTCGGCCCCGATGCGCCGCCCGAGCTCGAGCTGGCGTTCCCGGACCAGGAGGCGCACACGGTCGCGCCGCTGGGGTCCTACCTGCGAGAGGGAACCGAGAGCGTCGACGACCGTCCCGCGTCGCGCTCGGTCCGCGTCCCGACCGTCGCGGCGGCGCGACTGTTCGCCGGACGCGACCTGGTCAAGCTCGACATCGAGGGCTCGGAGGCCGCCGTGCTCGATGCGGCTCGAGAGGAGATCCGTCGTTCCCGACCGATCATCCTGCTCGAGGTCCTGGCCGGCACCGAACGGCTCCGCGGCGTGATCGCTCGGCTGCTGGACGAGGGCTATCGCATGGTCACACCGGACTCCGGGCTCCGGCCGATCGACCTCGACGAGTTGGCGGGCCCGGAGAACCGTGACGTCCTGCTGGTACCGAGGGAGCGCGCCGATGTCGGCTGAGTCCCTCGAGCGTCTGCGACGCCGCCGCCTGCCCGAGATCGCCGCAGGCGGGTTCTCCCGCCTCGACGGAACCGTCGAGTTCCACCAACGCGTGAACGTCCTGCTCGCGGCCGACTCGGTCGTCGTCGAGTACGGGGCGGGCCGAGGCCGCATGCTCGAGGACGGGCTCGTCTTCCGCCGCGACCTCCAGGACCGACGGGGCCGCGTCGGGCGGGTCATCGGCCTCGACGTGGACGAGGCCGTCCACGACAACCCGGCCGTCGACGAGGCGCACGTCATCCGGGAGGGACGTGCCCTGCCCGTGGCCGACGCCACGGTCGACCTCGTCGTCTCGGACCACGTCTTCGAGCACGTCGACGACCCGTCGTGGGTCGCCGCGGAGCTCGACCGCATCCTGCGTCCCGGCGGATGGATCTGTGCGCGGACACCGAACCGGTGGGGGCTCATCGCCGTGCCGGCCCGACTCGTCCCCAACCGCCTGCACGATGCCGTGCTCGCGCGCGTGCAGCCCCACAAGCAGACGCGCGACACGTTCCCGACGCGCTACCGCCTGAACACGCCGGCGGCACTGCGACGCCACTTCCCTCCGGCGCGGTTCGTCCACTGCAGCTACACCCACGAGACCGAGCCCTCCTACGTGGGCGGCTCCCGGGTCGGGTGGACCCTGTTCCGCGCTGCTGCCGCCGTCACCCCGAGCCCGCTGCGGTCCATGCACTTCGTGTTCCTGCAGAAGAGATCGGACGCGGCGTGAGGCGCGACCCCGTTCTCCCACCCGTCGACCTCGCGGGCGCCCTCCTGGTCGTCGCCGTCGGGACGAGCTCGTGGAACGCCGTCGCCCTCGGCCCGCTCAAGGTGACCCACGTCGCCCTCGGCCTCGCCTGTGTGGTCCTCGGAGCGACCGCGATCCGTCGCCAGCAGATCGTGTGGGTACCGACGTGGGTGTGGCTGCTCGCCGGAGCGATCACGCTGACGGCCGTCGTATCGGTCCTCGTACCGGTCGACCCGGTCTACTTCGCCTCGCGCTACGCCGAGAGCGTCCCGAACGCGTTGGTCTCGATCAGCGACCTCGCCTCGGCGGGGTTCGCCGCCGGCATCGAGTGGCTGGTCGTCGCGCTCGCGCTGCCGCTCGCGATCTGTCTCGCGGCTCCGAGCCGCCCCCGTCTCGTCCCCGTGTTGATGGGTGCCTTCACGGTCGGCGCAGCGATCAGCGGGCTCGTCGCCTTCCTCGACCTCGCCCGACTGACGAGGATCAGCGCTGCCGTCCTCGGCCCCGTCTACTGGGGGGGTCGGGAGGCCGGGCTGGCCGTCCATCCCAACCACCTGTCCCTCGGGATCGTGATGGCGCTCCCGTTCCTGGTCTGGCGGCTGGCCCGTGCGCGACGCTGGGCCTCCGCCGTCCTGCCCCTCGTCGCGACCGTTCCGATGCTCGCGGGTCTCCTGGCCGGCGGCTCGCGAGCCGCACTCGCCGGCGGCGGGCTCGTCGTGCTGCTCGCGCTCGTCGTCGAACCCCGGACCCGCAGGCTGCTGCCGAAGCTCGCCGGTGCCGCGGCGGTGCTCGCCGCCGTCTGCCTCGCGACCGTCCCTGGCGCCTTCGATCTCCTGTGGGGGTGGTTCCGCCTCGACGGCGGAGGGGGGTCCGACGCATCGGACCGGATCCGCTCCGGCCTGGCCGGGCAGGCCTGGGCGGACTTCGAGCACTCGCCGTTGCACGGCATCGGCTTCGAGGTCCTCGTCCAGGGCCACAACATCCTGCTGCAGGTCCTCGCGAGCGGCGGCCTGCTCCTCTTCGCGGGTTACGTCCTCGCTCAACTCGGTTTCCTGCTCGACGCGTGGTCGGTCGACGACGGGGGCTCGGGCGCCGGACGAGCGCTCTTCGTGTCCGGCGCTGCCTTCCTCCTGGTCGGGATGTTGAGCAACCAGATCGCCGATGTCTTCACCGCGGTGCCGTTCGCGCTGGTGGCGGGCCTGTGTGCCGCCGCGCGGATGCCCGTCGCGGACCTCGGCGGCGCCGCCGGTGGAACGGCGGCGCGGGGAACCCGGCGAGAGGAGATCGTGGCGTGAGCTCGCGGACCGCCCTGGCGTTGCTGCAGCGCCGCTGGCGTGTACTCGTCGCGGGCGTGCTGGCCGGGCTGCTGATCGCCGGTGTCGCCGCGGCCCTCCAGCCCCACCGGTACGTCGCGGAGTCCGCGGTGTACGTCGCCGGTCTCGACACCGTTCCGGCACCCGGCGCCGATCTCTACATCAACACGGTCCTCGTGGAGCAGCGCGCCAACACCTACCGCGATCTGCTGCTCTCGCGCCGGGTCCTCGATCCCGTCGCGGCACAGGTCGGTGTCCCCCTGGCGCCGGGCGCGGTCACGCTCACGCCGGGTCCCGCCTCCTCGGTGCTCGGTGTGACGGCGATCGACGACGATCCGGGCCGAACGGCCACGATCGCCGCGGCGGCCGCCCGCAGCTTCGCGGAGGCCGCCGGGCGGATCGAGGGCCCGCTCGACGCCAGGCTCCCGACGCCACGAGCCACCGTCCTCGATACGGCGCCGGTCGCGCGCGAGACCGGCCCGAGCGTGGCGGCAGTGCTCCTCGTGGGCGTCCTCGCGGGGCTGTGCTGTGGCGCGGCGTGGGTCCTCGTCAGGCACGTCAGGAAGGGGGTGGGCGGCGCGGCCGTGTCCGCCGAGGTCCCGACCGCGTCGGAGTCCGCCCGGCCGGTGGCGGCCCGGCACGACGGAGACCCGGCGTGACGGCGGGCGGACGTGGTCGCTCGCCGTCCATCGGATCGTGTCGAGATGTCGGGGTCGCTCGTTGGACGAGCAGGACCTGGAGCACGGGTGGCGTGTCGAGACGATGGCGCACGGTGACAGCGACCGCGCCCCGATGCCTCGTCCGTGAGAACCGGGTGAAACAGTGAGACCGGATCGACGCCCTGCCCGCTACCGACGCCCCCTCGGACCACGCTCCCCGCGGTTCTCAGGAGGATTGATGCCCGAGAAGCTCGACATCCTGATCCTGGGGATCAACTACGCGCCCGAGGTCACCGGCGTCGCGCCCTACACGACCGGGATCGCCCGCGGGCTCGCGGCCGAGGGACACCGGGTGCAGGTGCTCACCAGCTTCCCGCACTATCCGGCCTGGAAGACGACGCCCGGCTACGAGAAGGGTCTGCGCCGTCGCGAGTGGGACGGCGACGTCGAGGTCTTCCGGGTCCGGCACCCCATTCCCCGGAACTCGGTCGGGCCGGGCCGGGTGCTCATGGAGGCCGTCTTCTCGGCGCAGGTGCTCCTCGGTGGTCGACGGCGCCCCGACCTCATCCTCGTGATGAGCCCCGCGTTGATGAGCGTGGCCAGCGCGCTCCTCCGTCGGCTCGGGACGCGGGCCGCCGTCGGTGCCTGCGTCCAGGACCTCTACTCGCGTGCCTTCCTCGAGACCGAGGCGTTGGGAGGGCGGGGTGCTCGCCGCGTGGCGCAGCTCGAGAGGGCGCTGCTCAGCCGCGCGGACGGCGTGGCGGTCATCCACACCAAGTTCCGCGACACCCTCTCCGAGCTCGGCGTAGAGCGCGACCGCGTCACGGTCATCCGCAACTGGGCCCACATCCGACCCTCCGTGAGCGACCCCGCCGAGACCCGCGCCGAGCTCGGGTGGTCGCCGTCGGAGACGGTGGTGCTCCACGCCGGCAACATGGGCCACAAGCAGGGACTGGAGAACGTGGTCGAGGCCGCCCGTCTCGCCGACGCCCGTGGCTCGGGTGTGCGCTTCGTGATGCTGGGTGACGGAGCGCGCCGACGTGCGCTGCAGGAGAGCGCCCGCGGACTGCGGAGCATGGAGTTCGTCGACCCGCTGCCCGAGGGCCGGTTCGAGGACGCCCTGGCCGCGGCCGACGTCCTCCTGCTCAACGAGAAGCCCGGCCTGCTGGACATGTGCGTGCCCGGCAAGCTCACGTCCTACTTCGCCGCCGGACGCCCGGTCCTGGCGGCGACCGATCCGCGCAGTGGTGCCGCGGCCGAGGTCTCGGCATCGGGCGGCGGCACCCTCGTCCCCGCAGGCGATCCGGCGCTGCTGCTCAAGGCCGTGACCGCTCTCGCCGAGGACCCCGTGGCCCGTGCCGAGATGAGCGAGCGCGGGCGGGCCTACGCCGAGGCGACCCTGACCCCGACGGCAGCGCTGCGGTCCTACGAGGCGTGGGCCCACGGTCTGGTGCGGGCCAAGAGCGGCACCGACGCCGGTGTCCTGCCCCCACCGCACCCCGAGGGCGACAGCTCCGCTGCCGTGGATCGGCTGGCCGCCGAAGACGGACCGCGCCGCACGGGCGCGCGGTGAGGACGGCACCGGCGTCCCGCGACCGAGGTCGCGACCGATGAGGGCGCTGCTCCTGGTGGTCGGCCTCCTCCCAGCGTCCCGGTTGAAGAACGGCCTGCTGTCCCTGCTCGGGCGAGGATGGTCGGTCGCCCCGTCGGCTCGGGTCCACCCCGTGCTGCTCTGGGGCGTCGACCGGTTGCGCGTCGGGTCGGGCTCTCACGTGGGGCCCGGCAACGTCCTGCGCGACCTCGTCCTGGTCGACCTGGCCGAGGAGGCCGTGATCGGGCAGTTCAACT
Organism: Pouteria glomerata; assembly: GCA_035590655.1. Classification (NCBI taxonomy): domain Eukaryota; kingdom Viridiplantae; phylum Streptophyta; class Magnoliopsida; order Ericales; family Sapotaceae; genus Pouteria; species Pouteria glomerata. The sequence goes on from JAVXUM010179345.1 coordinate 9,073, forward strand.
GGATCACGGGTGAGGCTCGCTACGCGGAGCAGGCAGACCCTGGTGGAGCCGGTGCCCTGGTCCTCGAGTACGGCGCGGCGATCGCCTCCCGCCACTATCTGGACTGCTCCGGGGGACTCCGGCTGGGGACCATGAGCATCCTCGCGGGTGTGCGGACCACGGTGCTCACGCACTGGGCCGAGCACGTCAACTGGGTGCTGAGGGCGGCGCCGGTCGTCGTCGAGAAGTACTGCATCGTCTCGAGTGCCTGCACCGTCACCGCCGGCGCCAGGGTGCCCGAGGGTTCGATCGTGGCGGCGGGGGCCGTGGTCGCGAAGGAACTGTCGGAACCGTCCCGTCTCTACGGAGGCGTGCCGGCCAAGATCATCGGAGACCTCTCCGGCTCTGCTCACGCGGCTCGCTCCGAGCCACGCTTCCGTTCCCGGGGTGACACCCGGGCCGCGTCCCGGCCGGACCGGACGCGGTCGACGCCTCGCTGACAGTCGTCCGGCGACCTGGAGGTAGCACTCATGACCACGACCGACACGCCGGTCCTCGTCGCGGGAGCAGGCGGCTTCATCGGAGGCCACCTGGCCCGGACGCTGGTCTCACAGGGGCGCCGCGTCCGCGCCGTCGACCAGAAGCCGCTCGACGAGTGGTACCAGCACGCCGAAGGCGTCGACGAGCGCCAGCTCGACCTGGCGCTGCGCGAGGCCTGCACCGAGGCCGTCCAGGGCGTGGGGGAGGTCTACAACCTCGCCGCCGACATGGGCGGGATGGGGTTCATCGAGAACAACAAGGCGCTCTGCATGCTCTCGGTGCTCATCAACACCCATCTGCTCGAGGCGGCACGCGCCGCCGATGTCGAGCGGTTCTTCTTCTCGTCGTCCGCCTGCGTCTACGCGGCCGGCAAGCAGACGTCCGCCGATGTCGTGCCGTTGGTCGAGGCCGATGCCTACCCGGCCATGCCCGAGGACGGCTATGGCTGGGAGAAGCTCTTCAGTGAGCGGATGTGTCGCCACTTCGCGGAGGACTTCGGCCTGACGACACGGGTGGCGCGCTACCACAACGTCTACGGGCCGCACGGCACCTTCGCCGGCGGTCGCGAGAAGGCCCCGGCCGCGATCTGCCGGAAGGTCGCCCAGGCCACGCTCGACGGCACCGAGGAGATCGAGATCTGGGGTGACGGGCACCAGACCCGGAGCTTCATGTACGCCGACGACTGTGTCGCCGGCACGCAGATGATCATGAACGGCGGGCCGGTCGAGCCGATCAACCTCGGGAGCGCGGAGCTCGTCAGCATCAACCAGCTCGTCGACCTCGTCGAGGACATCGCGGGCATCTCGTTGCGCCGCAGCCATCGACTCGACGCGCCCCAGGGGGTCCGGGGACGCTCCAGCGACAACACCCTCATCCGTGACACCTACGGCTGGGAGCCGTCGACGCCGTTGCGGACGGGGCTGGAGACGACCTACCGGTGGATCCTCGACGAGCTGAAGAACGGTCGCTCGGTCCACTGACGCCCGGGAGCGGGGTGTCGAGCGTCAGGGCTCGAGGACCGGCGCGAGCTGCGCGGCCATGCGCACGGGCGGATTGGCGCGGTCGAGATCGGCGCTGAGGTCGGTCAACGTGACCCGACCGCCCGAGAGGGCGGCCATGTCGCTGCCGCCGCCCTCGTCGCGCCCCGTCGGCGCGTCGGCCGGCCGGGGGACCGCGATGTAGGACTGCAGATCACGGCCGTAGCGGTAGTACACGGCCGTCGACGGCACGTTCGCGGTCGGCACCGCCACGACGCCACGCGGCTCGTCCGGGCCGCCCGGGTAGTTCACGTTGAGCACGGCGTTCTTGGGCAGCAGCGGGGCGCCGCCGACGCGCTGACGCTCGATCTCGGCCACCATGCGCACGGTGAAGTCGGCAGTCCGCGCGAAGTCGGCGGGCCGCGGGCGCGGGGTGCGCACGTCGGTGCTCACCGCCACGGAGGGGAAGTCGAGTCCGGCCGCGGTGAGAGCCGCGCCGACCGTGCCGGAACGCATGGCGTCGAGTCCCACGGTGCGCTGGGGATCGATGCCCGAGACGACGAGGTCGGGCCAGTCGTCGCCCATGATCGACCGCAGCGCGACCAGCGTGGCGTCGGAGGCCGTTCCCGAGACGGTGTAGACGTCGGGGTCACGCGTCGGTCGGCGCACCGTGACCTCGCCGACCATCGTGGTCGCCGTGCCCGAGTTCGAGCGGTCGGCCACCGGGGCGACCTGGACGACCTGGTGGCCCGCGCCCCGCAGCGCCTGGCGCAGGACGACGATGCC